>SKCR01034832.1:0-107126 GCA_019454045.1 Zanthoxylum bungeanum
GCACTTGAGTAGCCGATTAATTTTGATAAAAGATAATATTCGATATTCAACTAAGATAATCAAGTGTTATTGGATAAAATTGATTATTTACTTTGACCTAATTGGATTAATTGGATTAATTCAATAATTACACAATGGCTTAAATGTAAATTCATAACTATCTATACCATTTGAGGATATTTTAGTAATTGAAAGTATGTAATTATAGGTGTATTTGGCTTGATTTAACTGGATTAAATCAAAGTGGAAAAAATTGAACTAATTAATTTCCTAATCTTTGTCTTGATTTAATTAGATTAAATTAAAGTGGTAGACAAAGGCGATTAGTCACACCTAATTATTCATATTTGGAAAAATTGGATTAAGCCCACCAAAACGTTGATTAGAACTTTTATTAATTAAAAATTACCTAATTTTGCTATAAATAGAAAGCTTAAGAAAGGTTTTGATTAAGCTAAGCATAAGCAAAATGAGCTTGAGAAAACTAAGCTTGTGAAAGCAAAATACAAGTAATTCTTGGAGAAATTAGCCTAAGTTAGAGAAGTGTTTAGAGAAGCTTTGGAAGTTCTCTACAATATTTTCATCTTGGAAAAATCAAGATTGGATCTTGGAGTGAGCTTGCTTGCATTAGAATCAAGATTGGATCTTGGAGTGAAGCTTGCTAAACCTTGGAAGTTCTCAACAATTTCAACAAGGAGAATGAGATTGGATCTTTGTATCAAACTTACTAGGTAATGTTTGATCTTCTCATAAACTATATTCTTCATTAGTGAGTTTTCATTAGTGAGACATATAATGATGGATTATGTATTGCATGCATAACTACATAGATTAAAGTTGAAATTAGGCTAATGAATTGTGTTATGATGCTTTGGAAGTATAAACACAATACGCTTGTAATTGGGTCAAAGATGTTCATGTTGGACATGAAATAGATTAATTAGAGTTTGGAACTCTAGATTAAAGCTTAGAGCTATGACTACCATTCTAAAAATCACTTGACCACTTTTGGGTGAACTAGAATTGTTCATTAGACATTTCATAGTGGGATTCTAAATTGGTTTGTGTTAGATTCAAACAAATGCATATATATTTTTAGAATACATGTATGTTAGTTGTATAACATTGTTGATGGTTGTTATGATGTTAAAATTGGATTTTAGGTGTATTTGAATTATTAATAGAAAATTGGAAGTGTTTAGTAATGGTTTGAAGTTGAAAAATGATCATTGCCTAGGTAGTGTCGCGACTTTGACTCCTCGTCGCGATACTGAGCATCAAACCTAAGAGCGTCGCGACGCCGAGACGCCCATCTGTCAGCATCGAGATGCCTACCTGTCAGCGTTGCGACGTCGAGACGCCCACCTATCAGTGTCGTGATGCCGAGACGTTCAGTTCTCACTGTTACTCTTACACTTTGGGGTGTCGTGACGCCCAATCTTCCGCATCGCGATGCGTAGAGCTGATACATACTGAAACTTCATTTTCTTTGTTTTGGAGTTTCCGGACTCGATTTTAGTCCTCGTTTTATCCTACGAACTCGAAACGAAATTTAATTTTACATAAAAATATTTTAAAATACACCCATACTAGATATTCATGGGTTAGACCCACTTCTACTGCGTGGGGTATCGATCCGACCCTAGGGGTTCCACATCTGCCCCAACAGAATGGTATCAGAGCAAGGCTTAAACACACAACACATGTTGCATGTTTGACATGTATTTAAACCTATACCCATGTATTTTAATTTAATTATGCTTAAGTCATATTGGATATGCATTGTAAGTTTTAAATTAAAATTTTAATTTTGACCCAAGCATCTTAATGACTTTATTGTCATCAATCTCTCATAATTAAGTGAACTTTATTTTAAGAAATAGTATTAATAATATTGGAGCAATATTGGAAGGTCCGTCTTGTCAATACAGTGATGAATGAGTTCTTACTACTTATATATAAGACCGTCATTATTATGAGGGAATAAATGCTCGGAACTTAGGTCGCTCCGGTAAATATTAGATGTAGCGTGATGAGTTAACATAGTCACCTAATACCGTCATTATTGTGAGGCTGTACATACGAAGCTCATTAGTGCACATTGACAAGTATACACCTGGAATACGTCTTAATCCAAGGCCGTCTCGATAATGTGAGGATAAGAAACAGTTCAGGACTAAACTCGGAGTCACATGAAGTGATTGACCTTGGAGGTCTACCTAATAAGTTTACACAGGCCAAGACCGTCGATAGTATGAGGCTGAAGTAAATATCATGGGATCCACTTCCCGCTATGAAATTTTGATAGTAAAATTTCTATTTTTCCATTAAGGGAGATTACAGAATTACGTAAAGTTATGGGAGAACACTAACATATTTAAAATTCCATAATCAATTAGTATTTTTATATTGAAATGAATAATATACTGCTTGTGTTTAAATGTTGTCTTTTAGATGGTTGCCGCCATTAGCGTGACTTTTGGATAAAAGAGTCTTGAACTACTTAGATGTAACATCCCGCCTAAGCCAGGATTCTACCGGCAGGAGACAGGCTAATCCTGACTCCAAAAGCCTCTAACTCTAACGAAATTTCGGCATGACCTCTGCTAAAAGTCACGCAACCTGGATCAAAGTCCAGCACCTCAGACAACCTACAGGGCTCAGACTCACAACACAACACTAAATAATGATCTCAGAAAAATATAATTGGGCTCCATGTCCGAAAATAAAGACTCATACAAAAACTTTTATAACTAAACTTATACAACTCATTTATATACAACTTATAAAACGTAAATTCTGTACAACTATACTTAAATCCCCCCCAAGACCTGGTGACTGGCTGACTGCAACGCTGCTATCCGGCTTCTCAAGCTCTGGTTTCTGTGGTAGACCGATCAGGTCACCAACCTGCAAAACTCAAACACTGTTGTGGTGTGAGTCTTAAGACTCAGTAAGTAACTATGCACATTCCTTGAGCATCAAACACATGCAAAGTCTAAGTTCCGTTTCTGTATTAACCTGACTGTCTATGTGGCCATGCAAATATGTATTAGGTCTGAACTATTATCTAGATTCTTATTCCTTTTCACAAGTATATTACTTTGTTTTCAATCTTTGCCTGATCATACGCTTACTTTAAATTCTATTTACAATTTCCATTATCAAACATCTATAATATATACATAAAGTTTCTACTTTACTATCTATCTCTTTAAATTCCACTTTGCTTTCACTGCGCTACTCTGATTTCTATTTACTTTCTATATATTCTTTACTAATCTAGTGCAGGTAACTATTATAACTTTCTTACTTTTATTTTCTTGAAATGTCATCAAATCGGTTTAATAAAGTATTCTTTCTATCAAACATTCATCACACTATAATCAATCGCACATATATGTATATATAATCATGTTATCATGCATTAGTGCATACAAAATACTCATTCTATGCAAACATACAATACATACAAACATCAATTATATGCACATAAATATAATCATACTATCATGCATTAATACCCATTATATGCATCTCAAATGTTAACCAGAAAGTATGATTTATATACATAACTTGTAATTTACTTTCTACTTTAACATGTCATACTATTTAGAAAATACTTCCGGAAAACCTTTTCTGAAAAACTATTTTCTGAAAGCTCTTTGTTAAAAACTCTAGTTTACTTTTATTTTTATTTTTCTGGAAAAGCTCTTTCTGAAAACCGTATCGGAAACTAAAAATTGTATCAGAAAACTGAAATCTATAACTGAAAACTGAAAACTGTATATGAAAACTGTAATCTGCATTTGAAAACTGAAAACTACTCTACACCCAGGACAACGACTCAACTGGGTGTCTCTGAAACTAGTGGTACTCGATGCCCAGGACAAATACTCAATTGCGGCATCTCTGAAAACTAGTGATACTCGATGCCCAGGATAAATACTCAACTGCGGCATCTCTGAAAACTGGTGGTGCCCTACGTCCAGGACAACGACTCAACTGCAACGTAGAGCTCTACACCCAGGACAACGACTCAACTGGGTGTAGCCACGCCCAGGACAACGACTCAAATGGGCGTAACCACCACTAGAACTGGGGGTGTGGATCAATGCTACCACCCAAGCTCTAGACTAGGGACCAGGTACACGATCCTAAGCCGCCATCCTGGCCCTACATGTGCAGATGTCCTCTGTATCCGTCAATTCCATCTTTATCTCTGTAATAGTTACATACTGGGGTGAGGTTTTACCTCATGCCCCGAAAAACATAAAACCATAAAACTCGGGTTTTAAATCTCAAAACTGTATCAAATATTTTCTAAAAACATTTCTTTTTAAAAAAATAATAAATATAATACATATATTTAAGATATTTGTATTTAATTATTTAATTGTTTAAATGTTATATAATTAAAATAATTAAAATAATAAATATCTTAAATAATGATTTATGCTTTATTATGGCAAGTTTCCATTGGAACAAATATTGATTTGCTTTATTAAAGTTAAAGTAATGACTTTAATTTTCCAAAAAGGTGGACTAATCAAAATGTAACAAAATTAAATAAATTATTTATTTGTTTTTTGGTGCATATTCAGCCATAGTTTTGGTGCATATTCGGCCATAGTGAAAAAATGGTATATCAAAATTATTTTGATTCATTTTTCACAACAACACAAGCTAAACAAAAATTACAAAAGTGAGTTGAGAGCATTTGGTTTGAAAAATAAAGGGAAATCAAAGCAAAAATGAGAATTTTGTAAGTAATTTCACTTCTTTTTTCTACTTGAAAAATGTTTCAATATTTCTTAGCTTCAATTGTGTTGTTAAGATCATGCCTATACTATTTTAGTTTGTAATTAAATTTTTTGGATGCTTGTTGGATGTGTTCATGCATGTATAATTAATTTATTTGCTTATTAATGTAATTAAGCTTAATAAATTAATTAGAAAATTAAAGTTTCCATTCTAGAGTTAATTAGCCATTCATAATTAGCCTAAAATTGTTCTTGATTAATTTCATGATGGTGAGATTTAATTGGTGTGGTAATTTGAAGATTAAAGTATTGAATTTTATCGATTTAATGTAAATTGCCCAATTTGAGTAATTTGTGAAATTATGGTTCTTAACCCACTCAAATTTTGGGGCTTTTCATATATATGTTATAATTGGATGTATATTTGATGTATGTAAAATTTGGGATTGATTGGATTTGATCTTGATGTGTTTTGAACAAATTGGGCCAAATTGCAATTAATAAAAATTCTGGACTGTTTTCGTAAATTCTGGAAAATTCTGGAAAAGTTTCTGGTTTTGTTGTAAAATTGTAAAAATTATTTTGGGATTGATTTGGAATCAATTAAATATGTAATTGAAATATTTAGGGACTAAAATAATTAATTTACAAAACTTTGGGGTCTTATAGCAATTAATGATAAATCTGATTTTTCAGATAAAAATTCAGTTTTTATTTATTGAGTAATTCGAATAAATTAGTTTATTTTAATTTCCCAAGAAAAAAATTTATCATAAATTGTTTCGGAGTGAAAATACGTGAAAACGGTGAAAAACGGCGTTACCGGGTAACGGTGGCCCAAGCAATGAACTGGACACTGTTCGAGCAGCCCATGAACTGTCCAAATGTTTTTGGGGCTAACCTGGGCAGTCCCCATGAGCATTGGTCGGTCGGTTCGGCCGGAAACGCGTTTTATGCTATTTTGCGGAAAAATATTTTCGCAAAAGTTTAGCGATGTTTCTATATTATTTATGTCGTTATATGATATCAAATAAATATGTTTAGGTGAAATATGAATAAATTATTAATATTTGATATTAAATAATTTATTCGTAAGTTTAAAAATTTTAAACTACGATTTCGCCCGAACATCGCTTCTTCCGCTGCGCCTCCTTGATTTGACCCAACAAAATGGTATCAGAGCGAGTCTGATCCTGGACACCCAATTTGATTAACCCTTTAAAATTCAATGTTTAGTTTAATCATTACTAAATACATGCATATGTTTATTTAATTTGATTAAATAAAGTAAAATCATCTTTTGTTGGAAAATCCCCGATTTAAATAAGGTTTTAAGAAAGTGACTAGTATTAGGAATACTTGTTTCTTCGTCCGCCTTGTCAATACAGATGTAAATATTTTCATGATGATATGGCTGTAACGTGCTAAAGATGTGTAGTCATGGTTGAAGGTAGTTCATTTGCGCCGGTAGAACTTATATGATAAGTGACAAATTCAAGTGAAAATAGAAATCCTGAACGTGCCAAAGCTGTCAGGACTACATCGGTAGCTTGAGTTTGTCATTGATAAGTTTAACCTTGATACGCCTCCTTGTGAACGTGCCAAAGCTTTCATAACGAGAAATGATCAGGACCGAACCCAGGAGTCACAGTGAGTGTGATTGACAATGAGTTGTCTACCTAATGAATATACGTAGGCGAGAACGTGCCAAAGCTGTGAGTCGAAATATATTCATGGGGTCCACTTCCCATAGTGGAATTCAATTTAATTATTGAATTCTCATTTCCGTTGGGGATTACGGTATTATGTAAAGTAGTGGGAGACACTGCTAGGTTAAAAATCCTTAACTTATGCGGTGTGTAATATTATGTAAATTGTCGCTCATATTATTCCTTATTCTATTAGATTGATAGAATTAAACTTTTATCTACTGCATACATATTTTATATATGTTTTATGATTTCAATTATAGTTGCAGTTTTCTAGAATAGATTCTGGATTGGAATAGATAATGATATAATCCATCTAGACAGAATAGTTTCTTATGCAGTAAAGATTGACATGAATTTGTTCATGTCTCGAGATTCTTCACTGGCATTAAGAAAACCCTATTAGGTACTTGTTTATCTAATAATGACGTTTCTTGGCTTTAGTGACATTCAGAGGTCACGTGTCAGACACTATTTGTTTTTCGATTATTTGCAAATGTTGTAAATAATTTGAAAAGTAAATAATAAAGCTAAAGAAAGAAGATATGTATAGTTGTGTATAGAAAATACTGATTTTCATAATACGACAACTATAGATATTGGATATCAGATCTCCCGTCTAGTTATTTAAAATATTGTTGAATGATTGTTTCGATATTTGATATCAGAACTTGCTACCATTTGATAGTTACTTGTTCTTTGTAAACAGTTGTTACTTGTTTTAAAAACGACTAGTAGTGTCATTAAAGTGTAGATAAACATTAAGAAAAATATTCAGTTAAGTAAATAACTTAGAACATTATTTTATGAGATTTTATCACTTAAGTATTGGATGCTTATTCCATATGGTAAATGATGGTCTGATATGAGATCACACCAAATATCATTATCCATTTACGAATATTGTATTCATGAAGGTGACTAAATCTCATTTAACCAATTATTGTTATTGGACCAGAAAATTTATTAAATTGATACATTGGATGTATGTAATTTAATGAATTATAAATTACTTAAGGTAGTTTTCTTTACTTCGTAACTTAGTCAATGAACTGTCGTGACTTAGTTACGTGTTTCTGATGAAACGTGGATATAATATTTTGACTGGTTCAAAGATATTCAATCTAAAGTTTTGAAAATTGTATCTTTAAAATTCATCGTGACTCTTTGAATTGTTCAAAGATGTTTGATACGATCAAACATATGAATTTATGACAATTTTTTCTAAGGTTATTTGAAGAATATAATTCTTACATCAATATTATTCTTCCACGATTCCATAATGATGGAATTGGTTAATGGAAGAAATCGAATCTTATACGATTTGATTCGTTTGATATTGAGAGATACCGAATTAGTTTCAATACTCTTAGGGATATGCTCTAGTAACACTAATTCATCATTTTAATTAATGTTCCATTAGTTTCTACAGCTACGTATATGATATGTATAAGTAGAAAATTCGAATCTTGAAATGTTTGAGATTTGAATCTATCTTTTATATAATTGTTATATAATTGATATTACTTGCGCCTCGGAAGTACGAGTAGAAGTTTATCATTTATTTTTTTAATAGAATATTGTATTCTATTTGATAAAATATCCTTTCTACAATCTCGAGAAATAAAATTGTTTATTACTTAGTGTGTAACATTGGATGTTGACTATTGTATAAAAGACTTGACTTATTGAAGTCAAATACGGTGATAAACTATAAATGGAACTACATAATTAATAAGATGAAAATACCCTTTTATTACTTTCATATAAGTGCTATAGGATGTCAGAATCATTCGCAAAGTATTTGATACTTAATGGTTCTGTTGTTTTCTTATCGGAGAAAATTATCCTATGACTTATAGTGGGAGCGATATTTGATATCGATTCCGAAAATTAACATTAAACCATAGATCTAAGATTGTTCATATCTTACTATGATCAAGTTTGGAACTTGATTGAGCTTTTATTATGAATCATTCATAAAATATGCAAATGATTTACGCATCAAAAGCACAGTGAGCTTATTAAAGGTTTGACCTTAATAGTATGACAATGAGAAAAGTTATACTCATCAATCTATTGTAGATTCTGAGGAAACTTGTCTCTAGTCGCACTGATTGGATAATTTAATATCTGTTGGATTAATGATGATATTAAATTATACATTTTAGCTAAAGAATACAAAGTGGATTTTCTGAATGATTTCTTCAGATAAGAGATCCATTGTGATTTCTTGATTGAAGAGTTCATTTTGGAATGGCCCTGGAGTTTGTATTATGCTAAGATTACAATTTAGTATGTTATCTTACCGAGCCTGTTGTAGAATCAGATGAGCTTTCTGGAAATTTGTGTTCTCTAATTTTGATATCAGTCAGATTGTCTGATTTTATCAAAGCATAGAGAATATATATGGGATAGAAGGATTAGTGGGAGCGTACAAATTTATTTCTAGTATTTTACATCATAATGACATAACCATTATTAAGGTAATAATGAGATGTTTATGAGGTAAAAGATTTACCTCAGTCTTATTTTCTCCGTGAATGCAGTGGGAGTGGTCTCCATTATATTTGATATAAAGTTTTGTATAAGATATAAAACTAAGAGACTGAAGAGATACTCACATTAGTCATGCATTAGATATGATCTAATAAAGGACTCAATGAGACTATCTCTATGACAGTTAGTATAACTGTTTGACAGTTAGTGTGTCTAATGTATATAATATTCATCTTTCGTAAATGATGATTCCTTTGTCGAAAGAGAAATTGATTAGAATGTCTAGTCAATTTTATGCATCATATGATGATGTCATAATGAATAATATATTAAGTACGATTAGAGATATCAATTTAATTATAATTGTTATCAGTTATTTTGATATCCTCTAGACCATAAGATGTGTCTTGAAACATGTTCTTTATTATCTTTGAGATATTAAGAACGAGTTTCTTTTTAATGGAGAATAAATCTGCAACCGTTAGGGTCAGATTAGTTTTGAGTCTAATTATGATGTTAGACAGTCTACGTCATAAAGAGTAAAAAAGGATGCAGTGTGAGTGTCACAGATGATACCACTACAAGAGTGGAGTTAGTTGTAACTTATGAAGTATTGACTTATGAAGTTGCATAGTGACCTCGTAAATTAGAAGTCGGTTATTAGTATTGTATTTGCGGTTGTCTACATAGTATTTTGGATTTGATCCGTAAATACTTAGACAACTTAGTAGCTGAAGCACAATGTTGATATGGCATCTGAGTCATATTGATGTAGAACTTAGTTTCTACAAAATTATGAATGATGCTTGCTAAGGAAAATGATTGTGTTTGTTGGACAAACTCAATATGTTGGAGCAGGCTTACTTGCTGTTACCTACCTCTTGAGCGCTATGTGAGTTCTTGAGGGCCATGAGTATGTGATACATGTTGGGATGTGTATATGATACCATGGATTGGCACTAGAGCAAGTGGGAGAAATTGTTAGGGTTGGTGCTCTGAGCGCAAATCCGGATCGTATTTATGTCTGATTCATGAATACGAGCAATACCATTTTTCATAATATTACTAATTTAAAATGGTACCACCTCTTGTCTTTTATATACGTATTCAATCTAATTTCGATTAGATTGATTAGATTGAAACTAAATATGGTTTAGTGATATGTATATATATTAGACAAAGACCCCAGGATTTACAACGTAGTACGCAGTCACAACATAGTTTGTAATTGACATTGGGAAGTGTCACTATAAGTTTTATATCCTTAAATTAAGTTCATGGTCAAGATTTACTGACACGGGTGGGTTAGTAAAATCTGCTGAGACCAGTACATGTCGTATATCGGACTTGGTCCGAAGTTTTATCCCAATGAACCGTGAGTCTTGGGAGACTCGTATAGACGTGTAGGTGTTTATTTGATAAACACTGAACGACTCACCGAAGATTTCCTAATAGATGGTACACCAACGTCAACATGAATCTTCTCGAGTTGAGTAGCATAATGATTCTTTGACTTGAGATACCACTGTGGATATATGAGTTATCCTCCACACTTATATGGCAGTCACGTCACCGATCTATTTAGATCAGACCTCCGCATGTTCGTTGGGTGTGGACTCATGCTCATGATATCCTGTGCGTATCAAGATAGGATCTGTCAGTTCTGTGTACAGAGCATAGGTAGTCCAAATGTGATTAGCAATCTGTTAAATCTATGACCATAGTATACTTCGGAAGTGAGTTTCGAATGTTATTTAGAGATTGCTAATAGATAAGTCGACGAGATTATTCTTATAGAGATTTGACGTTTATATCTATATCTCTGGGATAATCCGGATACCTGTGACGGTGGGATTATACGTATGTAGTGACATCGACCTGTATGATTCAGCGAGTTTATCCGTGGTCGTCATAATTTACGGGTGGGTGAATTATGGATACGAAATTAGATTTCGTGACGGATATGCCTGAATCTAGAGAGTTCACTAATGAAATATACTCGTAGAGCACTAGGGCAACTATTATGTATAATACTGATTATTTATAACTCGTTTAATGGTTAAACGAAAAATACATGCAACGAGGACCTAACGGTCATTTCTGAATTAATGTGTATTTGTATTTAATACTTGATTTTATTAAATACACATTAATTAAATGTCAATTTGTGATATTTGACATATATCATTAATATATGTATTTGAGATATTTAATGTAAATATAATACATATATTTAAGATATTTGTATTTAATTATTTAATTGTTTAAATGTTATATAATTAAATTAATTAAAATAATAAATATCTTAAATAATGATTTATGCTTTATTATGGAAACTTTCCATTAGAACAAATATTGATTTGCTTTATTAAAATTAAAGTGATGACTTTAATTTTCCAGAAAGGTGGACTAATCAAAATGTAACAAAATTAAATAAATTGTTTATTTGTTTTTTTTGTGCATATTCGGCCAGAGTGAAAAAATGGTATATCAAAATTGTTTTGATTCATTTTTCACAACAACACAAGCTAAACAAAAATTACAAAAGTGAGTTGAGAGCATTTTGTTTGAAAAATAAAGGGAAATCAAAGCAAAAATGAGAATTTTGTAAGTAATTTCACTTCTTTTTCTACCTGAAAAATGTTTCAAAACTTCAATTGTGTTGTTAAGATCATGCCTATACTCTTTTAGTTTGTAATTAAATTTGTTGGATGCTTGTTTGATGTGTTCATGCATGTATAATTAATTTATTTTCTTATTAATGTAATTAAGCTTAATACATTAATTAGAAAATTAAATTTGCCATTCTAGAGTTAATTAGCCATTCATAATTAGCCTAGAAATGTTCTTGATTAATTTCATGATGGTGAGATTTAATTGGTGTGGTAATTTGAAGATTAAAGTATTGAATTTTATCAATTTAATGTAAATTGCCCAATTTGAGTAATTTGTGAAATTAGGGTTCTTAACCCACTCAAATTTTGGGGCTTTTCATATATATGTTATAATTTGATGTATATTTGATGTATGTCAAATTTGAGATTGATTGGATTTGATCTTGATGTGTTTTGAACAAATTGGGCCAAATTGTAATTAATAACAATTCTGGAATGTTTTCGTAAATTCTGGAAAATTCTGAAAAAGTTTCTGGTTTTGTTGCAAAATTGTAAAAATTATTTTGGGATTGAATTGGAATCAATTAAATATGTAATTGACATATTTAAGGACTAAAATAATTAATTTACAAAACTTTGGGGTCTTATAGTAATTAATGATAAATCTGATTTTCAGATAAAAATTCAGTTTTTATTTATTGAGTAATTAGATTAAAGTATTTTATTTTAATTGCCTTAGAAAAATATTTATCATAAATTGTTTCGGAGTGAAAATATGTGAAAACGGTGAAAAACGGAGTTACCGGGTAACGGTTGCCCAAACAATGAACTGGACACTGTTCGGGCAGCCCTCGAACTGTCCAAATATTTTTGGGGCTGACCTGGGCCGTCCCCATGAGCATTGGTCGGTCGGTTCGGCCGGAAACGTATTTTATGCTATTTTGCGGAAAAATATTTTCGCAAAAGTTTCGCGATGTTTATATATTATTTATGTCATTATATGATATCGAATAAATATGTTTAGGTGAAATATGATTAAATTATTAATATTTGATATTAAATAATTTATTCGTAAGTTTAAAAATTTTAAACTACGATTTCGCACGAATAGCGCTTCTTCCGCTGTGCCTCCCTGATTTGACCCAACACATTGGACAGCCGTGAAATATATCCTGAAATATCTTAAGGGTACTAAGGATAAGTTTCTCATATATTGAGAATATGAGCTACAATTTAAGGGTTATATAGACACTAACTTCCAAGGAGATCCAAATGATAGATAGTCTACATCCGGATATATATATTTACACTTAATAATAGTGTAGTTAGTTGGCGATGTTCATAGCAAGGCTCAACATCTGATTCCACCACTGAGGCAGAATTTATAGCGGCTTTAAAAACTTATAAAGAAGTTGTATAGATTATAAATGTTAGCACATAACTTGAAATTATGCCTAGTATTGAGGATTCATTCTCATTGTACTATGATAATAGTGGACCCATTATGCAGGTTAAGAAGCCGAAGGCGCATTCCAAGTCTAAACACGTAGATAGGATAAATCACGTGATTAGAGATATTATTGAATGAAAAAATATAGTAGTCTTGAAGATTTAATGACTAGACAATATAGCAGGCCCGCTTACTAGGACCTTACCTCCTAAGTTATTCGATAAACATATGGAGGAGATGAGACTAAGATATCATCCGGATTGACATTAAGAAAGTGGGAGTTTTTTGGAGTTTATGCTTGGAGCGCCAATCCAAATAATGTATAGTACATTATATTTTATTATTTATTAATAAATAATTACATTTTCATTTCAAACCTTATTAATGGTATTGTCATTATGTATATTAGATTGATGTATAAATATGCTAAGAATGACATCGACCTTAGAATAGTCAGGTAGTAATACTGGATACTACTGTTGGACAGTTTTGACCCATAGCGTCACTATTTGTACAGTTCATGGTGTTGTTGTACAAATTAAGTATGTGACAAAGGAAATTGCTCTTTTATCATTTGTGATTAGATCACCAAGATGTATAAATGATAGAAGGTCCATATGATTAGTTTCTGGATTGAGATGATATGAGACAGTATCAATCCACGAAGGTTTAATCATTAAATATCCCTAGTCAGGGTATTATCGAGATTGGACATCGATAATGCGAAAAAGACTAGTATTACACTTGTGCGCATTGTCAGGGCAAAACGACATAGTTCTCATATATTTGGGTATAGGATACTCATGCAAGTGTAATAGGAGGTTGTGTTTACCGATGGTACGGAAACAGCTTCGCTCTGGATATACCCCTCGGAATTCCATTGGTAGTATGACTATGTGTCTATGGAAGTCCGAATCAGGGTAGGTGTATTTGGTCTTAACCTGAGACTTGCACCGCTAATACTTGCGACAATCAATATGTTTTAGTTTTGGTCGTCCAGGGCTTTAACAGGTTCTGTGTACGCCTCTTCTGGGTATATTGAGAATCGTAGTGTATTGGGTGTGATGTCGAGATGGAAGTATCACTCCAGTCATAGTGGAGATGATGGTCATGTATGATACGGAACTGGTTCTCTTATGTACAACAGTCATCGGGATAATATGACTAGGTCATGATTATCTGATTATAGAGACTAGTTACCAGAGATCCGATATGTGCTTCGTATGGGGCAGACACAATTCCAGCCCCAGGCCTAGCATGTGACATCCGATACTGGATCGTAATACGCAATACTACGTATACTACGCCTGATATAGATCACATATTCCTGTAAAGATATTTCTGGAGAATTGGGTAGGCATGACGCTTTACTAGAAGCCAACCTTGTCATGTAAATCGGTACAAACGTAGTACAAGGTACGTACGTGTTCGGATAGTCCGACGACCGAATTTACTGCCAACATATCCGGCGATCTCATGGGTCGCTTCTCGAAGATTCACCGATGACGTACGACTCGCACTTTATTAATCTGGGATTAATTAGATGAGAGAGAAAATTAATCTGGGATTAATTACGGAGATATTTTATCTGGGATAAAATATTAATTAAAGAGAGAGAACAATTAATTTGGAATTAATCGATAAAATAATATATTCGATATATTATAGGAAATTGGATTTCGACGCGGAATTGAAATTAGATTTTAATTCGGGCGAACGAATTAATTTAGAATTAATTCGTTAGCGACGTGAATAGTGATTTTCCTAGGCATAATTATTTAATTACGTCGCAACGGAAAATTCATTAATTTGGAATTAGCGAACCTGAGCCCGAGAGTGTTTGCGGGCGCACTCGCATTTCGAATTCAAGTGCGGCCCACAAGTCACATCAAGCGTCAAAACGCTAATCACATCAAGCGTCAAATCACTTGTCACTTTGAGTGATGTGATGTGTAGTCCTTGTGCTGTGAATAGTTGATGTAGTGGTTGTAGGCTTTATTGCTTTGACTTTTGGCAATTTTGGAAATGTTTTTGGTATTTGATTTTTGGAAAATCAAAAACTAATACATATAACACAAAACCAAAAACAACCAACACACTCTCTCCACTCTTATCCCTCTCTCTCACGGCCATAGGCCAACTTCTTCTTCCTCTTTTCTGGTTTTTGCCGAGAGTTGAAGGAAGCTTAAGGAAATTTTGCGGCAAAATTTCCGGAGTGCTAGCACGCTTTCGGGGTCTTGCGAAGGTGATAGGGAAACCCACCCGTGGGCATGGAATCATCAACAAAGCTTGGAGCTTGGAGGAGGACATGACCGAAAATTTGGAGGACCAAAAACTGCCACTGCCGTGAGCCACCTTGGAGGGGAAAAGAGTTTTTGTGTTCGTCGCATCTCTCAACCGATCATTGTAAGTATTCTGCAACTTCCTTGTTGTATTCGCACATTGTTTCTTTGCATAAATCGATCTCGGTTAGACCGTAGAAACCCAACAATAGTATTAGAGAGAAGTTGAGCATGAAACTTGAACTTAGGGTTAAAATTGGGTAAATTGATTTTGAGCATGATTTGATGAAATTGTTTGATTAAGTATGCATAAATGATGTTTAATTGAAGTTGTGCAAGATCAATTCATGAAATTTGATTGGATCAAATTTTCCCCAATTTTTGAGGCTTCGCTGAATTGGATTATGCCCTATGTCATGGTGATTTTTTCATTTTTGATTCATTGGATGAGTTGAAATCAATTGGGGAATGTTGATTGTGGATTTAATTGGATTGAAACCGAATTCGACATGAAAAACCCCAAATTGCCGAGACTTATAGCATGTAAAAATGATTGATTTTTTAATTAAAATGTGTTGGACATGTTTTGATGTTAATGAGCATGATTAATTAGACTAATTGATGTTTTCGAAATGTAAATTTGGGTAATTAATTATGGAATACACTTTAGTTAATTAGATTATAAAATTTGGAATTTTGATAATTTAATTAATTAGGCCTATTTTGGAAATTGTGCTTAAAAGTTGTAATTTGGCTTTAATGGGCTTGATTGTACCAAGAAAGGTTTAGGCTAAATTTGTTGGATCCAATTGGGCCCAAAACCATATCCATAAAGTTCAATTATGACTAATGGACCTTAATATTTTAATTGGGCCTAATGGGCCTAAATTGGTTTCTTGGCATATAAGGGTGATTCCTTAAATGGGCTTTGGTAATTGGGTTTGACCCATGTTGACCAAAAGTCCATGCCTTAAGAAATTAATTAACAACCCATTGGACTTTAATTAAATTAACATTGGATGTTAATCGGGCTTTAGACCCGTAACGATTAGATTTAGAATCTAAGTCGTAAAGGTTCGTTAATAATGTGTAATATTTAATTTGGAATTAAATAATGAATTAGTATTAAATACAAATTAAATTGGATTTAATATTGTAGTTTATTTTATTCAAGAATTCGTACTTTGAGTACTTATTCGCAAAACGAGTTGGACTCGTGCAAGATCAAATCGTTGTTTGAACATTGGATGGTCATTAATTATCAGATTAATTAATTGGATTAGATTTATTGATAACATGCTTGTGTGAATACATGGTTACGATGCATGAATAATGTATATCGGATGGATATTAGATGGGTGTGGCAATTTTGGAAATTGTTGTAATAAATTTAGAATTTATTTAATTGGACATGCGTGTCCAGCCTATTACCTCCTTACTCTATGTATTTTTCTTCTCACCTATTCCCCTCAATGTAAATGAGGTTTCTTTAGAAGTGTTATGTAACGGGGTAGAAGTAATACTTGTGCTAGCAGGAGAGAGGAAAGAGAGAGATTTGTTCTAGATACAATGTGTTAAGTATCCATCCGCATATCATTATTATATTTATTTACGCACCTTATTATGTGTTTAGAATGCATGTTTAAGGGTGTATGATGATGAGACCTTAACAAAGATAATTAAATTGGTTGCCAATTGCACGCGAAAAACCCTCGCAAAATATTAAGCGTTTTTCCTTCCATTGAGTGATTCTTACTCAAGATCCAAGAATGGCATTGGTTTGTTGGCCAAAGTCAAGGTCTTTGTCCGTCGAGGATGTGTTTGAATCATGAGAGCTTTGTTCCATATCGGTGTTTTGTCCAAGTTGTGATTTGTTGGCCAAAGTCAAGATCACTTCTTGTCCATCGACATTGATTACGAAGCTTTCCAAGGTCAATGGGTCACGCTTAACTGGGATCACTAAGTTTGTTGTGCCAAAGCCAAGGCTTAGTTGATTCAGAGGAAAAAGGTTAGGCAATATATTGGATATATTGGCATATATAAGATATATGTTTCGGACTTGGATGTCCACCTACTGGATCTAGGATGGATGGGATCCAATTGATCTTAGAGATCTACCTAGTTAATTATCATACATTTGTTGGCCAAAGTCAAGATTGTATGTTATTTAACGGGATCCTAGCCCACTAGGAAACAAGGTTTCCCGAGTACTCAACAGAGGGTTAGAGGCTCGCCGAAAAATAGTGGGAGGCAGGTATTAAATTTACAATATTCGTTTAATTACTTGCCATACGCGCTCATTCAATTATTCGTCAAATAAATTATTTATTAGTTGGACTAATATTTAATCGTTGTTTTAAAATAGTTGGACTGTATTCAAACTATTTCATTTATAGTTGATTATATAATTGGATTATAGTAAGCAATATATTTGAATTAACAATTTAATTATAGTTGATTTTATAATTGGATTATAGTAATCAATATAATTGAATTTAACCTATTAAATTATAGTTGATTATATAGTTGGACTATAGTAATCATTATAATAAATAGTACCTAAAATCGTTGATTAAATAGTTGGACTATTAGAATCAAGATAATTGAAAGATTAGTGTTTAAAACATAATCCTGGGTGAAAATGTATTTAAACGACTTTAATTTTCAAATTGGGAATAAAATTTCAGGATAGTCCTGGAAACTAAGAAGTTATTTTATTTGATAAAATAATATCTTAGGCCTAAGCCCGGAGTTAAGCAAACAGTAGAGCATGATCTTTGGAAGATTCATGTGATGATAACTTTAGTGCTTAATCCATTATGCTTGTCGCATAGACTCCTTAATTTCTTTGTCAGAACTAAGGGTTAGATCCTTATAGTATGATATTGAAATTGAAGGATTTTCATAGATCTATTCTTAGATATTAGAAGTCTAAATTGCAATACTAAACTCTTGGAGAGTTAATGGCTATTCTCAAGGAGACAAAGCCAAAGTTTGCAATAAGGCAAGTAGCGCAAGTCGCACCTTACTTCGACATTCTAGATGGCCAAGGCTTGGCCAAAGGCTACTGAATGTGGAAAAGGGCAAAGGCAAAATCATTATAATCTTCTGGGAAGATAAATGACATATCCCAAGATGTCTGCCTTAAATGTGGCAAACGGGATCGCGGAAGCGTGACTGCCGTATGGACAATGCAGACATGAAGGAATTGAAGACGGGCAAGGCTCTGACTTCAAATATGTTTGACATAAATATGCATTGATGTGCAGAATCTGCTATGAGCAGGATACTGACTTCAGTTGAGATTAATTTGCGAATTGGAAACGGGACGAAAGTCGCTGTTTTAATCGTAGATACCAAACTTTAGGAACGACCTTTCGGGTGTGTACTTAAATTAGGAAACTGTTATAATGTAACTAGTTTGACTAGAAACATTATCTCTATATCAGTGTTTAATCCGTTGCGGATTTACCTTTATATTATAGAACACTAAAGTGTTTTATTTTATAAAGATGATATTGAGATAAACACATTAGATGTGAATAACAGTATTTATATTTTGAATATAAATAAATCTCAAACATATAACATGAAAAACGAATAGCTCAAACTGAATTTATCAGTTGAGACTTATTAGTGGCATTATTGTCTGGGACACAATTAAACAAGACGTGTATATCCGCACTTTTGAAGAGTGGGTACAAGGACAAATTTGATTCCATTCAAATAAAGTCTACGAATCTAGTTTAATAGGCAAAGTGCCTATAACGCCTTTTACTTGGTAAAAGTGCAAGTGCCACCGATCTGTTAGCCCTCATTCATAGTGACGTAGTTGGGCCCATGTCTAGCTAGGCTAGAGGTGGATATGAATATTTTGTGACCTTTACAGATGTGGCATCGCGTTGTGGTTATGTGTTTCCTTAGAAGCACGAATCAGAAACTTTTACAGTTTCGACACGAATTAGACAAACAGATCGGCTAAAGTATTATACCGTCATGGTTAGACCATGATGAAAATACTTAAGCAACAAGTTTCTCAAATACTTGAAAGAGTATAGTATTCTTTCAATGAGGACTCCTCCCGAAACACGTCAGTTTGACGGTGTGTCCAAACGGAGAAACCGAATTTTGTTGGACATGATAAGGTTAATCATGAGTCGCTCTGAGCTACCATTTCCTTCAACAGGATACGCATAAACATTGCATAACTTATTTTGAATAAGGTTCCATAAAATCTGTTTGACAGACTTCATATTAGATATGAACAGGAAAGAAACCGGGTTTCTCATTCCTGAAGATTTGGGTATGCTAGGCATATGTTTGGATGATACCAAACTAAAACCCAAATCGGATAAGTGCCAATTGTAGGTTATCCTAGGGAAACCTAAGTATAGTACTTATACAACTCACAATAGAACAATGTAATTGTTGCTCGCCATGCGGTTTTCCTAAGAGGAATACCTATATGCAGTGGTAAGTGAAAGGATAGTAAAACTCGATGAAAATCGAAGTAATACTATTAAAGGCACTGATTCCTAATGGAACACAAATATTTCATCAAGGATGAAACTAAACCAATAATCTTCGAATACACAAGAACCACGTTAGTCGGAGAGAGTCAGAAAACAACCTGGGGTATGGGTTTCTGATCTCACCTCACAAAGATGTCAACCTTATTGAGGAATACCAACTGACTTCGTATGAGGAAGTGATACAAGGTATCGACTCCCTATTATGGCAAAGTGCCATGATGTCCGAAATGGATTCCATGTATACCAACTAAGTTTGGACACTAGTTGATGTACCGCAAGGCATTGTGCCTATTGGTACTATATAAGTCTTCAAGGAAGACATACATGGATGGAAATATACCAACGTACAAAGATAGGCTTGTAGCGAAAATGTATCGTTATCAACATTATGTCGATTACGACGAAACCTTTTACCTGTTGCCACGGTAAATCCATTTGGATAATGTTTGCTAATGCTGCATGTTTCATTTATAAAATATGACAGCTGAACGTCAAAACCGCTTTCCTTAAACGGAAACCTTTCGGAGGATGTTTACAACATCCTGATGGTTTTTTCGTACCAAAACAAGCAAACAAGGTTTGCAGGTTATTCGATCCATGTATGGATTGAAGCAAGCATTGGGTTCTTGGAACTATCGCTTTGATGTAATCATAATGGCATATGATTTAATTCAAAACGAAAATGATTCTTGTGTATATAAGAGGATTAGTGGGAGCGCACTGAAAGTGAAAGTCCTAAATAATGATAATATGTCATTTCTTGGAAATGATATTCCCATAATACAATCGGTGAAAGCTTGGCTTTCATGAAAATTCTCCGTAGAATTCTTGGGAGACATTACCTTTATTCTAGGAATAAATATCTATTGGGTTAGATTTAAAGTTGTTGATACTCTCCGAGAACTCGTACATTGAAAAATATACGCGACCTGGTGTCTCATACGCTTTGAGCATATGAAGTCACAATCAGGCCAATCCAAGTGATAGTCACAGGATTGATGTTAAGAACATCCTTTAGTATCTTAGATGAACTAAGGATACATTCTTAATCTATGGAGAAGGAGAACTTGAAGTGACTGGGTTCACTGCTGCAAGTTTCCTAACCGATAAAAATGACTATAAGTCGTAACACGGTACTATACAGTTTGAATAACGGAACAGTGAGCTGGAAATCTTCCAAGCAAGATTCTGTTACCGAATAAACAACAAAAGCGGGTTATTGCTGCAGCTGAAGCAGCAATTGAAGCCATTTGGGTCGATAATAAATCTAATTACATTAGATATAATTCTGTTATCAGCTGAGCTAGGCTACAACACAGGCTAAAGAATTAATGGTCTCATCAACGATCCAGATACATACTTCAACTATTCATCTGATTCGTTCAGATCATACATCATGGCGATGTGATGATCGTATAAATCACATTAGATGATAATCATGCAAATCCACTGACGAAAGTCTTTACTCAGCAAAAGTTTGAGCGAACCGTACATAGTTCGGGTGTAAGACACTCGAGTGACTAGCTATAGGCCAAGTGGGAGATTGTTGGACAGTTTTGACCCATAGCGTCACTATTTGTATAGATCATGGTGTTGTTGTACAAATTAACTATGTGACAAAGGAAATTGCTCTTTTATCATTTGTGATTAGATCACCAAGTTGTATAAATGATAGAAGGTCCATATGATTAGTTCCTGGATTGAGATGATATGAGACAGTATCAATCCACAAAGGTTTAATCATTAAATATCCCTAGTCAGAGTATTATCGAGATTGGACATCGATAATGCGAAAAAGACTAGTTTACACTTGTGCGCATTGTCAGGGCATAACGGCATAGTTCTCATATATTTGGGTATAGGATACTCATGCAAGTGTAATAGGAGGTTTTGTTTACCGATGGTACGGAAACAGCTTTGCTCTGGATAGACCCCTCGGAATTCCATTGGTAGTATGACTATGTGTCTATGGAAGTCTGAATCAGGGTAGGTGTATTTGGTCTTAACCTGAGACTTGCACCGCTAATACTTGCGACAATCAATATGCTTTGGTTTTGGTCGTCCAGGGCTTTAACAGGTTCTGTGTACGCCTCTTCTGGGTATATTGAGAATCGTAGTGTATTGGGTGTGATGTCGAGATGGAAGTATCACTCCAGTTATAATGGAGATGATGGTCACGTAGGATACGGAACTGGTTCTCTTATGTACTGCAGTCATCGGGATAATATGACTAGGTCATGATTATCCGATTATAGATACTAATTACCAAAGATCTGATATGTGCTTCGTACGGGGCAGACACAATTCTAGCCCCAGGCCTAGCATGTGACATCCGATACAGGATCGTAATACGCAATACTAAGTATACTACGCCTAATATAGATCACATATTCCTGTAAGGATATTTCTGGAGAATTGGGTAGGCATGGCGCTTTGCTAGAAGCCAACCTTGTCTTGTAAATTGGTACAAACGTAGTACTAGGTACGTACGTGTTCGGATAGTCCGACGACCGAATTTACTGCCAACATATCCGGGGATCTCATGGGTCGCTTCCCGAAGATTAACCGATGACGTATGACTCGCACTTTATTAATCTGGGATTAATTAGATGAGAGAGGAAATTAATCTGGGATTAATTATGGAGATATTTTATCTGAGATAAAATATTAATTAAATAGAGAGAACAATTAATTTGGAATTAATCGATAAAATAATATATTCGATATATTATACGAAATTGGATTTCGACGAGAAATTGAAATTAGATTTTAATTTGGGCGAACGAATTAATTTAGAATTAATTCGTTAGCGACGTGAATAGTGATTTTGCTAGGCATAATTATTTAATTACGTCGCAACGGAAAATTCGTTAATTTGGAATTAGCGAACCCGAGCCCGAGAGTGTTTGCGGGCGCACTCGTATTTCGAATTCAAGTGCGACCCACAAGTCACATCAAGCGTCAAATCACTTGTCACTTTGAGTGATGTGATGTGCAGTCCTTGTGATGTGAATAGTTGATGTAGTGGTTGTAGGCTTTGACTTTTGGCAATTTTGGAAATGTTTTTGGTATTTGATTTTTGGAAAATCAAAAACTAATACATATAACACAAAACCAAAAACAACCAACACACTATCTCCACTCTTCTCCCTCTCTCTCACGGCCATAGGCCAACTTCTCCTTCCTCTTTTCTGGTTTTTGCCGAGAGTTGAAGGAAGCTTAAGAAAATTTTGTGGCAAAATTTCCGTAGTGCTAGCACGCTTTCGGGGTCTTGCGAAGGTGAAGGGAAACCCACCCGTGGGCATGGAATCATCAACAAAGCTTGGAGCTTGGAGGAGGACATTGTTGGAGTCTACGGCCCCGAGGATCGAATACAAAGCAAGAAATATAAGTGCGAATACAACGAGGGAGTTGCGGAATACTCACATCTATCGGTTGAGCGACGCGGCAACGAACAAAACTCGGTTTCTGCTCACTGTATGTCACGGCAGTGGTTGCTACTGCCTCCTCCATTTTCGGCTTTGTGGATCAACTTCAAAGCTCCAAGCTTCGTCGTGGTGATTCCAAGCTCATGGGTGGACTTCCCTATCACCTTCGTATGACTTCGGAGTGTGCTAGCACTATTGATTTTGCATAAATGCTTGCCAACCACACACATCACTTGCCATCAATCAGTGAATAGTGACTGGCGTCAATAACTCAAAGTGAAAGACATCCATCACTTGATTGACGAATGATGTGACGCTAGATGCGACTAGTGATTTGATGCTTGATTTGACTTGCGTGCCGCACTCGAATTCGAAATGCCAATGCGCTCGCAAACAATCCTGGGCTCGGGTTCACTAATTCCAAATTAATGAATTTTCCATTGCGACGCAATTAAATGATCACGCCTAGTGAAATCACTATTCACGTCGCTAACGAATTAATTCTAAATTAATTCGTTCGCCCGAATTAAAATCTACTTTTAATTCCGCGTCGAAATCCAATTTCGTTTAATATATCGAATATATTAATTTACCGATTAATTCCAAATTAATCGTTGTCTCTCTTTAATTGATATTTTATCCCAGATAAAATATCACCGCAATTAATCCCAGATTAATTTTCTCTCTCATAATTAATTAATCACAGATTAATAAAAGTGCGAGTCATACGTCATCGGTGAATCTTCGGGAAGCGACCCATGAGATCCCCGAATATATTGGCAGTAAATTCGGTCGTCGGACTATCGAAACACGTAAGTACCTAGTACTACATTTGTACCGATTTACAAGACAAGGTTGGCTTCTAGCAAAGCGCCATGCCTACCCAATTCTCCATAAATATCCTTACAGGAATAAGGATCTATATCAGGCGTAGTATACGTAGTATTGCATATTTATGTCCAGTATCGGATGATCATATGCAAGGCCTGGGGCTGATACAGTGTCTGCCCCGTACGAAGCATATATCAAATGACGAGCAACTAGTCTCTTTATTATCGGATAATCATGACCAGATCATATTATCTCGATGGTTGCAACCATTTGGAGAACCAGTTCTGTATCCCTACGCGATCATCATCTCCATATGACTGGAGTGACACTTCCGTCTTGACATCACACCCAACACACTACGATTCTCAATATACCCAGCAGAGGCGTACACAGAACCTGTTAAAGCCCTGGATGACCACAACCAAAGTATATTGATTGTCGCAAGTATTAGCGGTGCAAGTCTCAGGTTAAGACCAAATACATCTACCCTGATTTCGGACTTCCATAGACACATAGTCATACTACCAATGGAATTCCGAGGGGGTCTATCCAGAGCGAAGCTGTTTCCCATACCATCGGTAAAACACAACCTCCTATTACACTTGCATGAGTATCATATACCCAAATATATGAGAACTATGTCGTTGTGCCCTCACAACACGCACAAGTGTAATACTAGTCTTTTACGTATTTATCGATGTCCGATCTCGATAATACTCTGACTAGGGATATTTAATGATTTATCCTTCGTGGACTGATACTGTCTCATATCATTCTCAATCCAGGAACAAATCATAAGGACCTCCTATCATTTATACATCTAGGTGATCTAATCACAAATGATAAGAGTGCAATCTCATTTGTCACATAGTTAATTTGTACAACAACACCATGATCTGTACAAATAGTGACGCTATGGGTCATAATTGTCCAACAATCTCCCACTTGGCCTATAGCCAGTCACTCGAGTGTCTTACGCTTGAACTATGTACGGTTGGCTCAAATTGCTGAGAAAAGGTTTTCGTCAGTGGATTTGCATGATTATCGTCTGATGCGATTTATACGATCATCACATCGCCACGATGTATAATCCGAACGAATCAGATGAATATCGAAGTATATATTTGGATCGTTGATGAGACCATTAATTCTTTAGCCTGTGCTGACGCCTATCTCAGCTGTTAACAGAACTATATCTAATCTAATTAGATTTGTTTCGACCCAGAAGGCTTCTATTGCTGCCTCAGTTGTAGCAATAACCCGCGTTTGTTGTTTATTCGGTAACAGTATCTTGCTTGGAAGATTTCCAGCTCATTGTTCCGTTATTCAAATTGTATAGTACCGTTTGCGACTTATAGTCGTCTTTATCGGTTAGGAAACTTGCTACAATGATCCCAGTCACTTCAAGTTCTCCATCTCCATAGTTTAAGACAGCATCCTTAGTTCTCTAAGAAACTAACAAATGTTCTTAACATCAATCCAGTGACTATCACTTGGATTCGCCTGTTTTTGAATCCATATGCTCAAGGCGTATGAGACACCAGGTCATGTACATTTTTCAATGTACGAGTTCTCGGAGAGTTTTCTCGAAAGCCAAGTTTTCGCCGATTGTTATTATGGGAATATCATTTCCAATCAATGATGTATTTTATCATTATTGTATAGGACAGCCACTGTCAGTGCGCTCCCACTAACCTCCTTATATACACAAGAATCATTTCGTTTTGAATTAAACCATAAATCATTATGATTACATCAAAACGATAATTCCAAGAACCTAATGCTTGCTTCAATCCAAACATGGATCGAATAACCCGCAAACCTTGTTTGCTAGTTTTGGTACGACAAAACCGTCAGGATGTTGTAAACATCCTCCGAAAGGTTTCCTTTTCAGGAAAGCGATTTTCCCGTTAAGCTGACATATTTCATTAATGAAACATGCAGCATTAGCAAGCATTATCCAAATGGATTCGCCGTGGAAACAGTTAAAAGATTTCATTGTAATCAACACAATGTTGATAACGATACCTTTCCGTTAAAATCCTAGCTTTATACGTTGGTATGTTTCCATCCATGTATGTCTTCCTTGAAGACTTATAAGTACCAATAGGCACAATGCCTTGCGGTACAACAACTAGTATCCAAACATAGTTGGTATACATGGAATCCATTTCGGATTCATGACACTTTGTCATAATAGGGATTCGATACCTTGTATCACTTCCTCATACATAGTCAGTTGGTATTCCTCAAAAGATTGACATCTTTACGAGGTGAGATCAGAAACCCATACCTCAGGTTGTTTTTTGACTCTCTCCGATCTACGCGGTTCTTGTGTATTCGAAGATTACTGGTATAGTTTCATCCTTGATGAACTATTTGTGTTCCATTAAGGAATGAGTGCCTAGAATAGTATTACTCCGATTTTCATCGAGTTATACTATCCTCCCACTTACCACTGCATATCGGTATTCCTCTTAGGAAAGCCGCATGGCGAGCAACAATTACATTGTTCTCTTGTGAGTAGTATAAGTACAATACTTTGGTATCCCTAGGATAACCTACAATTGGCACTTATCCAATTTGGGTTTTAGTTTGGTATCATCCAAACATATGCCTAGCATTCCCAAATATTCAGGAATGAGAAACCCGGTTTCTTTCCTGTTCATATCTAATATGATATCTTTCAAACAGATATTTATGGAACATTATTAAAAATAAGTTAGGCACTGTTTATGTTTATCCGTTGAAGGAAATGGTAGCTCAGAGCGACTCATGATTAGCCTTATCATGTCTAACATAATTCGGTTTATCATTTCGGACACACTGTCAAACTGACGTGTTTCGGGAGGAGTCCTCATTGAAATAATACTATAATCTTTCAAGTATATTGGAAACTTATTGCTTAAGTATTTTCATCATGGTCTAACCGTGATGGTTTAATACTTTAGCCGATCTGTTTGTCTATTTCGTGTCGAAAACTATAAAAGTTTCCGATTTGTGTTTCAAAAGAAACACGTAACCATAACGCGATGCCACATCCGTAAAGGTCACGAAATATTCATATCCACCTCTAGCCTAGCTAGATATGGGCCCACTTGCTTCACTATGAACTAGGGCTAACAGGTCGGTGACATTTACACTTTTACCAGGTAAATGTGTTTTAGGCACTTTGCCTAATAAACTAGATTCGTAGACTTTATTTGAATAGGATCAAATCAGTCCTAGTACCCACTCTTCGAAAGTGTGGATATACGAGTCTTGTTTAATTGTGTCCCAGACAACAATACCACAATATGTTTCATCTGACCAAATCATTTTGAACTATTCGTTTGTCATTTTATATGTTTGAGATTTATTTATATTCAAAATATAAATATTGTTATTCACATCTAATGGGTTTATCTCAATATCATCTTTATATAATAAAACACTTTAGTGTTCTAGAATATAAAGGTCAATCCGTAACGGATTAAACACTGATATAGAAATAATGTTTCTAGTCAAACTAGTTACATAATAACAGTTTCCAAATTTAGGTACGCACCCGAGGGTAGTTCCTAAATTTAGGTATCTACGGTTAAAACATCGACTTTCGTCCCGTTTTCAATTCGCAGATTAATCTCAATTGAAGTCAGTATCATGTTCATAACAGATTCTGAAAATCAATACATATATTTTATGTACCACAATAAGTATTTAAAATCTAATTTCAATACTAGTAGTGAACATAATGTTGACAAACATATTTGAAGTCAGAGCCTTGCTCGTCTTCAATTCCTTCATGTCTGCTTTGTCCAAACGGCAGTCACGCTTCCGCGATCCCGTTTGCCACATTTAGGTAGACATTTTGGGATATGTCCTTTTTATTCCCAGAAGATTATAATGATTTAGCCTTTGCCCTTTTCCACATTCCAGAAGCGTTTGGCCTAGCCTTGGCATTCTAGAATATCGAAGTAAGGTGCGCCTTGCGCTACTTGTCTCATTGCAAACTTTGACTTTGTCTCCTTGAGAATAGTCATTAACTCTCCAAGAGTTATTTATTGCAATTTAGTACTTCTAAAATCTAAGTATAGATTTATGAAGATCCTTCAATTTCTTTATCATACTTTAAGGATCTAATCCCTAGTTCTGATTAAGAAATTAAGGAGTCTACTGCGACAAGCTAAAATGGATTAAGCACTTAAGTTGTCATTACATGAATATTCCAAATATCATGCTCTACTATTTGCTTAACTCCGGACTTTAGGCCTAATATGTTATTTTATCAAATAAAGTAACTTATTAGTTTCCAAGGCCATCCTAAAAATATTATTCCCAATTTGAAAATTAAACCATTTAAACACACTTTCCCTAGGATTATGTTATAAATGTCAATCTTTCATTTTTATCTTGATTTTAATAGTCCAACTATTTAATCAATGATTTAGGTAATTTTAAATATAATGATTATTATAGTCCAACTATATTAATCAACTATACTTTAATTGTTTGAATATAGTCCAACTATTAATTAAAACAACATTTAAATATTAGTCCAACTAACATTTAATTTAACGACGAATGATATTTGTTTGAGCGCGTATGACAAGTAATTAAACGAATATTACAAATTCAATTCTTGCCTCCCACTATTTTTCGGCGAGCCTCTAACCCTCTGTCGAGTACTCGGGAAAGCGTGTTTCCTAGCGGGCTAGGATCCCGTTAAATATCACACAATCTTGACTTTGGCCAACAAATTATATGATAATTAACTAGGTAGATCTCTAAGATCAATTGGATCCAATCCAATTCCTAGATCCAGTAGAGGGACATCCAAGTCCGAAACATATATACACTATATATGCCAATATATCCAATATATTGCCTAACCTTTTTCCTCTGAATCAACTAAGCCTAGGCTTTGGCACAACAAACTTAGTGATCCCAGTTAAGCGTGACCCATTGACCATGGAAAGCTTCGTAATCAATGTCGATGGACAAGAAGTGGTCTTGACTTTGGCCAACAAACCACAACTTGGACAAGACACCAATATGGAACAAAGCTCTCATGATTCAAACACATCCTCGACGGACAAATGCCTTGACTTTGGCCAACAAACCAATGCCAGTCTCGGATCTTGAGTAAGAATCACTCAATGGAAGGAAAAACGCTTAATATTTATGAAGGTTTTTCGCGTGCAAATTGGCAACCAATTTATTATCTTTGTTAAGGTCTAATCATCATACACCCTTAAACATGCATTCTAAACACATAATAAAGCGCCTATAATAAATAATAATGATATGCGGATGGATACTTTACACATTGATCCTAGATCAAATCTCTCCCTTTCTCTCTCCCGCTAGCACATGTATTACTTCTACCCATTACACTACACTTCTAAAGAAACCTCATTTACATTGAGGGGAATAGGTGAGAAGAGAATACAAAGAATAAGGAGGTAATAAGGCTGGACACACAGGTCTAATAATAAATCAAATTTATTACAACAATTTCTAAAATTGCCCCACCCATCTAATATCCATCTGATATACATTATTCATGCATCGCAACCATGTATTCACACAAGCATGTTATCAATCAATCTAATCAAATTAATTAATCTGATAATTAGTGACCATCCAATGTTCAAACAACGATTTGATTTTGCTCGAGTCAAACTCGTTTTGCGAATAAGTACTCAAAGTACGAATTCTTGAATTAAATTAAACTACAACATTAAATCCAATTTAATATGCATTTAATTCTAATTCTCTATTTAATTCCAAATTAAATAATACACTTTATTCAATGAACCTTTACGACTTAAATTCCAAATTTAATCGTTACAGGTCTTAAAGCCCGATTAACGTCCAACATCAATTTAATTAAAGTCCAATGGGCTTTTAATTAATTTCTTAAGGCGTGGACTTTTGGTCAACTCGAGTCAAACCGATAACCAAAATCCAATCAAGGAGTAACCCCATAAGCCTAGAAATCAATTTAGGCCCAATAGGCCCAATTAAACAATTAAGGTCCATTAGTCGCATTTGGGCTTTATGGAGGCGGTTTTGGGCCCAATTGGATCCAACCAATTTGCCTAAACCATTCTTGGTACAACCAAGCCCAACAAGCCCAATAACAACACTACAAGCCCAATTTCACAAAATAGGCCCAACATAATTAAATTACCAAATTCCAAATTCCCAATTTAATTAAACAAAGTTCATAACATAATTAATTACCCAATTAACATTTCTAAAACATCAATTAGCCTAATTAATCATGCTTATCAACAACAAAACATGTCCAACATATTTCATCAAAAAATCAAACCCAATATTCATGCTCAAAGTCTCGGCATTTAGGGAATTTTATATCCGATTTGGTTTCAATCCAATTAAATCCACAATCGAAATAAATCAACATTCCCGAATGATTTCCAACACATCCAATGATCAAAAAATCAAAATCCAAGACATTTAGGGCTAGTCAAGTTTCGGCCAAGCCAACTCATTTTGGGGAAAAATGTTCCAAACACAAATTCATGAAATTGATCCAATCAATATTCAATTAAAACATATTTAAGCATACTAATTCATCCAATTTCATTAAAACATTCTCAAATACAAGTTACCCAAATTTTAAGCCCTAATCAATTTCATACTTTTCAATCGCTCTGATACCAATTGTTGGAGTCTACGGCCCCGAGGATCGAATACAAAGCAAGAAATATAAGTGCGAATACAATGAGGGAGTTGCGGAATACTCACATCGATCGATTGAGCGACGCGGCAACGAACAAAACTCGGTTTCTGCTCACTGTATGTCACAGCAGTGGCTGCTACTGCCTCCTCCATTTTCGGCTTTGTGGATCAACTTCAAAGCTCCAAGCTTCGTCGTGGTGATTCCAAGCTCATGGGTGGACTTCCCTATCACCTTCGCATGACTTCGGAGTGTGCTAGCACTCTTGATTTTGCAAGAAAATCAAGACTTTTGCTTCCCATTATTCTCGGCAAACTGCAAACCAGTGAGGAGAAAATGAAGCCCCTTGGGCGTGAGAGAGATGGAGAAGAGAAAAGAGAGAGTTTTGTGTTATGTTGTGATTTTGTGTATCAAATACATTTAAATGAATTTCAAATTCATTTACCACACATTTGGCTTTACAAAAGTCAAACCATTAAAGCTATAAATGCTTGCCAACCACACACATCATTTTCCATCAATCAGTGAATAGTGATTGACGAATGATGTGACGCTAGATGCGACTAGCGATTTGAAGCTTGATTTGACTTGTGTGCCGCACTCGAATTTGAAATGCGAATGCACTCGTAAACAATCCCGAGCTCAGGTTCACTAATTCCAAATTAACGAATTTTCCGTTGCGACCCAATTAAATGATCACGCCTAGTGAAATCACTATTCACGTCGCTAACGAATTAATTCTAAATTAATTCGTTCGCCCGAATTAAAATCTAATTTTAATTCCGCGTCGAAATCCAATTTCGTTTAATATATCGAATATATTAATTTACCGATTAATTCCAAATTAATCGTTCTCTCTCTTTAATTGATATTTTATCCCAGATAAAATATCTCCGCAATTAATCCCAGATTAATTTTCTCTCTCATCATTAATTAATCCCAGATTAATAAAAGTGCGAGTCATACGTCATCGGTGAATCTTCGGGAAGAGACCCATGAGTCATGAGATCCCCGGATATATTGGCAGTAAATTCGGTCGTCAGACTATCCGAAAACGTAAGTACCTAGTACTATGTTTGTACCGATTTACAAGACAAGGTTGGCTTCTAGCAAAGCGTCATGCCTACCCAATTCTCCAGAAATATCCTTACAGAAATAAGGATCTATATCAGGCGTAGTATACGTAGTATTGCGTATTTCTGTCCAGTATCGGATGATCACATGCAAGGCCCGGGGCTGGTACAGTGTCTGCCCCGTACGAAGCATATATCGGATGACGAGCAACTAGTCTCTTTATTATCGGATAATCATGACCAAGTCATATTATCCCGATGGTTGCAACCCTTTAGAGAACCAATTATGTATCCCTACGCGATCATCATCTCCATATGACTGGATTGACACTTCCGTCTTGACATCACACCCAACACACTACGATTCTCAATATACCCAGCAGAGGCGTACACAGAACATGTTAAAGCCCTGGACGACCACAACCAAAGTATATTGATTGTCGCAAGTATTAGCGGTACAAGTCTCAGGTTAAGACCAAATACACATACCCTGATTTCGGACTTCCATAGACACATAGTCATACTACCAATGGAATTCCGAGGGGGTCTATCCAGAGCGAAGCTGTTTCCCGTACCATCGGTAAAACACAACCTCCTATTACATTTGCATGAGTATCCTATACCCAAATATATGAGAACTATGTCGTTGTGCCCTCACAACGCGCACAAGTGTAATACTAGTCTTTTATGTATTTATCGATGTCTGATCTCGATAATACTCTGACTAGGGATATTTAATGATTTATCCTTCGTGGACTGATACTGTCTCATATCATTCTTAATCCAGGAACAAATCATAAGGACCTCCTATCATTTATACATCTAGGTGATCTAATCACAAATGATAAGAGTGCAATCTCATTTGTCACATAGTTAATTTGTACAACAACACCATGATCTGTACAAATAGTGACGCTATGGGTCATAATTGTCCAACAGACATGACCGAAAATTTGGAGGACCAAAAACTGCCACTGCCGTGAGCCACCTTGGAGGGGAAAAGAGTTTTGTGTTCGTCTCATCGCTCAACCGATCATTGTAAGTATTTCGCAACTTTCTTGTTGTATTCGCACATTATTTCTTTGCTTAAATCGATCCCGGTTAGACCGTAGAAACCCAATAACTACGTGGTCCAACTTTGGATAAGTATTACATTATAAATTATTCTTAAAGTGTATATATATTACAAGTCATTTGTTTTTGAATACGATCGAATTTCTATAACCTAAAAGACTAGCACTTGTCGTATATTGGAATTGGAGTTCCAATGGTTTAACCTAATGTACCATAAGCTTTAAAAGCTTGTATAGACGTGTGGGTATTGGTTGGGCCGAATACCGAATGACTCACAAGTGATTCCTAATAGTTGAAAGTACACACCACCGTCAATAGGAATCTCCTCGAGTCGAGTAGCATATGTGATCCTTTGACTATATGATATCATTAATTTTGTGTGAGATCCCACACACTTTGATGCCATGTATGTCAGAAAACTTTCATGCTCTGGCCTCTAGATGTTCGTTGGGTGTGGATCGATGTACTTATTAATCAAGTGTGAATCAATATAGGATTTGTCGGCCCGTATGTGTACCATAAGAGGTCTAGGTATCCATGTGAGTAAGTCATGATTCTTAAGACCTTGGCCAAAGCTAATCACCTAGGGTGGATTCATCAGTGGTAAAGAATCGTAGACATATTGACATGAGATGTACACCTCGGAAACTTGATAGTGTATTCTATGTTTCCTAAGCACAACTCGGATAGCCTATGACGGGGGGATTATTAAACATATATGATAACCTCGACTTCTATAGTTCAGAAAGGTCGTTCGTGTTCTTCGCGAATTCGGAGGTGGTCGAATTGTGTACATATTAGCTAGGCTTATATGACGAACGTGTCTGAACTTATAGAGTCCCAGTATGAAGTGTACTCGTTGAGCACTTGGGTAGCCGATTAATTTTGATAAAAGATAATATTCGATATTATGATTACCAACTAAGATAATCAAGTGTTATCGGATAACATTGATTATTTACTTTGACCTAATTAGATTAATTCAATAATTACACAAAGGTTTAATTATAAATTCTAAATATCTATACCATTTGAGGATATTTTAGTAATTGAAAATATGTAATTATATGTGTATTTGACTTGATTTAATTGGATTAAATCAAAGAGGCAAACATTGAACTAATCAATTTCCTATTTTTTGTCTTGATTTAATTGGATTAAATCAAAGTGGTAGACAAAGGTGATTAACCACACCTAATAATTCATATTTGGACAAATTGGATTAAGTCCACCTAAGAGTTGATTAGAACTTTTATTAATTAAAAATTACCTAAGTTTTGCCATAAATAGCAAGCTTAAGGAAGATTTTAATTAAGCTAAGCATAAGCAAAATGGGCTTGAGAATGCTAAGCTTGTGAAAGCAAAATACAAGTAATTCTTGGAGAAATTAGCCTAAGTTAAAGAAGTATTTAAAGAATCTTTGGAAGTTCTCTACAACATTTCATCTTGGAGAAATCAAGATTGGATCTTAGAGTGAAGTTTGCTTGCATTGGAATCAAGATTGGATCTTGGAGTGAAACTTGCTAAATCTTGGAAGTTCTCCAATAAGAATGAGATTGGATCTTTGTATCAAGCTTACTAGGCAATGTTTGATATTCTCATAAGCTATGTTCTTCATTAGTGAGTTTTCATTAGTGAGATATATAGTGATGAATTATGTATTGGATGCATAATTACATAGCTTAAAGTTGAAATTAGGCTAATGAATTGTGTTATAATGCTTTGGAAGTATAAACACAAAGATGTTCATGGAACAAATTAATTAGAGTTTGAAACTCTAGATTAAAGTTTAGAGCTATGGCTACCATTCTAGAATCACTTGACCATATTTGGGTGAACTAGAATTGTTCATGAGACATTTCATAGTGGGATTCTAAATTGGTTTGTGTTAGATTCAAACAAATACATATATGTTTTTAGAATACATGTATGTTAGCTGTATAACATGTAATGATGGTGGTTATGATGCTAAAAATAGATTTTAGGTGTATTTGAAGTATTATGAGAAAATTGGAAGTGTTTAGTAATGGTTTGAAGTTGAAAAATGCTCACTACCTAAGGAGCGTCGCGACTCTGACTCCTCCGCGTCGCGACACTGAGCATCATACCTAAGAGCGTCGCGACACCCACCATTCCACGTCTCGATGCCGAGACGTTCAACTCTCGCTATTGCTCTCGTACTTTGGGGTGTCGCGACGCCCAAGCTTTCGCAACATGACTCGCAGAGCTGATATATACTAAAACTTCATTTTCTCTATTCCGGAGTTTCCGGACTCCGTTTTGGTCCTCGTTTTATCCTACGTAATGGAAACATAATGTAGTTTTATATAAAAAAAAAATTAAAATACACCCATGCTAGATATCCACAGTTAGACCCACTTCTACTGCACGAGATACCGATCCGACCCTAGAGGTTCCACATCTGCCCCAACAGAACCAAGATGGGCTTTACCACACTTCTCTCTCTCTCTCTCTCTCTCTATCTCTCTCTCTATTATTTCTGGCGTCCTTGGAGACATCGTCGGCCACCCACTGGTGCATCATGGTTGGACGCTCCAATCGATTGTGGCTCGCCGACTGGCTAGGCCAGTTGGTCGACCGTGGCCTCTCTACTCTCTCTTCTAATTTTTGTCGTGGCGTTCATGTTAGACAATTATGACCCATAGCATCACTATTTGTAAAAGACATTGTGGTTTTTGTACAAATTAATTATGTAGCAATGGAAATTACATTTTATCATTTTGTAATTTGATTACTTAAATATATAAATGATAAAAGTCACTATGATTAGTTCCAGATTATAAGATTGAGACAGTATCAATCCATAAAGGTTTAATCATTAAATATCCATAGTCGTAGTATTATCGAGACTGGACATCGGTAATGCGGAATAGACTAGTATTGCACTTGTGCGTGTTATGGAAGCGTAACAGCATAGTTCTCATATATATAAGTATTGGATACTTATGCAAGTGTGATAGAAGGTTGTGTTTACCGATGGTACGGAAACAGCTTCGCTCTGGATAGATCCCCTGGAATCCCATTGGTAGTATGATTATGTGTCTATGGGAGTCCGCATCAGGGTAGGTGTATTTGGTCTTAACCTGAGACTTGCATCGCTAGTACTTGCGACAATCAATACGCTTTGGTTTTGGTCGTCCAGGAGTTTAACAGGTTCTGTGTACGTCTCTTCTGGTTTATTGAGAATCGTAGTGTATTGGGTGTGATGTCAAGATGGAAGTATCACTTCAGTCATATGGTGATGATGATCACGCATGGATACAGAACTGGTACTCTAAATGGTTGCAACCATCGGGATAATATGACAAGGTCATGATTATTCGATTAAAGAGACTAGTTGCTAGTAATCCGATATATGCTTCGTAAGGGGCAGACACTATTCCAGCCCCAGGCCTTGCATGTGACATCCGATACTGGATCGCAATACGCAATACTGTGTATACTACGCCTGATACAGATTATATATTCCATTAAGAATATTTCTGGATAATTGGGTAGGCACGATGCTTTGCTAGAAGCCAACCATGTATCGTAAATCGGTAAAAAATGTAGTACAAGGTACGTACGTGTTCGGATAGTCCGACGACCAGATTTACTGCCAACATATCCAGGGATCTCATGGGTCGCTTCTCGAAGATTCACCGATGACGTATGATTCGAACATAATTAATCTTGGATTAATTACGGAGAGATTTTATCTAGGATAAAATACTATTTGAAGAGAGAGAATGATTAATTTGGAATTAATCGATAAAATAATATATTCAATATATTAAACGAAATTAGATTTCGACGCGGAATTAAAATTGGATTTTAATTCGGGCTAACGAATTGATTTAGAATTAATTCACGAGCGACGTGAATAGTAATTTTGCTAGACATAATTATTTAATTAAATTTGATTTAATTACGTCGCAACGGAAAGTTCGTTAATTTGGAATTAACGAACCCGAGCCCGGATGTGTTTGCGGGCCCACTCACATTTTGAATTCAAGTGCGACCCACAAGTCACATCACACATCACATCGCTTGTCACTTTAGTGATGGAGTCAAGTCACCTTTTAGTGATTGACAACCAGTCACTATTCATGAAAGTGGTAATTGAAAACATTGAATGCTTATTTTCCCTCCAAATTGCTTTATGCTTTTTGGAAAAGCATATACCATTTTTTTGTGTTGACTTTGGAAGTAATAATTTGTTTTAGAAACAAAAGAAACACAAACTCTCTTAACTCTCTCATGTTGGCCGAATCCTCCAAGGCTTAAAGGGAAAATTTTGTTGCATTTGTTTCCAAAGCTAGCACTTGAAGAATCATTCTAAGGTGATAAGGAAACCACCTTTGAGCTTGGAATCACCATCAAAGCTTGGAGCTTGAAGATCAACAACCAAAGGTGACCTTGGCCGAGCACTTCAAGGATTATTTTTGGTGTTCAACGCATCCTAAAACGTTCAAAGTGAGTATGATTCTGCCATATCTCCTTTTGTATTCACATGTTTTTATGCTTAAATATGATCTTGGGAATGCCTTAGAAACCCACAATGGTATCATGGAGCCTAATTTGAGCATGAAAAAGATTAGGGTAAAATTTTGGTAAAATTGATTTGAGCATGATTTGATAAATTGATTGATTGAGTATGCTTGAATGATGATAACTTGAGTTATGCATGATCAATTTGAAGAAAATTCAATTGGCTTAATTTTCCCTAATTTATGTATGTTGGCCGAATGCAACATTTACCTAAAGTCATGGTATTTTTGTTTTTTGATCATTGGATGAGTTGAAAAACATGATTAGTTGATTGAGATTCAATCAGATTGAAATCGGAATCGAACGTAAATAACCCTAAAATGCCGTGAGCTATGGAGCATGGAATGAGATGATTTTTTGTTTCAAAATGTTGGACATGAGTTGAACAAATTAATACATGATTAATCGATTAAATTAGCATTTTGGAAATATTAATTTAGATAATTAATTGATGTAATACACTTTAATTAATCGAATTTGAAATTTGGAAAATTAAAATTTAATTAGTTGGGCTTATAATGTTGTATTTGGGCCTAATGGGCTGGTTGGGCCAAGTTGGTTTAGGTCAATTGGATTGGATCCAAATTGGGCCTAAATCATTCCATTAAGTCCAAATATGACAAATGGGCCTTTTATGTTTAATTGGGCCTTATGTGCCTAAATTGGTTTCTTGGCAAATAAGGGTGATTAAGGGCTTTGGTATTTGGGTTTGACCTATATTGACCAAAGTACATGCCTTAAGAAATTAATTGAAAGCCCATTGGACTTTAATTAAACTACATTGGATGTTAATTGGGCTTTGAGACCCATTTAGATTAGATTTGGAATCTAAGTCGTAAAGGCACATTAAAAAGTGTAGTTATTTAATTTGGAATTAAATATAGAATTAGTATTGAATACGAATTAAATTAGATTTAAATTGTAGTTCGATATAATTCAAGAATTCGTACTTTGAGTACTTATTCTTAAACGAGTTGGACTCGCGCAAAATCAAATCGTTGTTTGAACATTGGATGATCACTTTATTCAAAGATTAATTAATTGGATTAGATTGATTGAATAACATGCTTTGTGTGAATACATGGATGTGTTGAATGAATAATGTATATCAGATGGATATTAGAAGGGAATGGCAATTTTGGAAATTGTTGTAAATTTAGAATTTATTAAATTGGACATGCTTGTCCAGTCTTATCTCTCTTGATTCTTTGTAATTCTCTTCTCACCTAATTCCCCTCAATGTTAATGAGGTTTCTTTAATTGTATTATGTAATTGGGTAAAAGTAAGAATAGTGCTAGCCGGGGAGAGGAAATAGAGTGATTTGTTCTAGGAACAATCTGTAAAATATCCATCCGCATATCATTATTAATTTATTTCCGCGCCTTATTATGCTTTTAGAATGCATGCTTAAGGGTGTATGATGAAACCTAACAAATAATAAATTGGTTGCCAATTTACGCGAAAAAACCCTCAATAAATATTAAGTGTTTTCCTTCCATTGAGTGATTCTTACTCAAGATCCAAGATTGGCACTGGTTTGTTGGCCAAAGTCAAGACCTTTGTCCATCGCGGATGTGTTTGAATCATGAAGGCTTTGTTGCATATTGTGTGTCTTGTCCAAGTTGCGATTTGTTGGCCAAAGTCAAGATCACTTCTTGTCCATCAACATCGATTACGAAGCTTTCCAAAGTCAATGGGTTCCGCTTAACTGGAATCATTAAGCTTGTTGTGCCAAAGCCAAGGCTTAGTTGATTCAGAGGAAAAAGGTTAGGAAAATATATTGGATATATGGCATATATATATATATATATTTGTTCGCGGACTTGGAGGTCCCCACCTACCAGATCTAGGAATTGGATGAGATCCAATTGATCTTAGAGATCTACGTAGTTAAATATCATACAGCTTGTTGGCCAAAGTCAAGTTGTGTGTTATTTAACGGGATCCTAGCCCACTAGGAAACTAGGTTTCCCGAGTACTCAACAGAGGGTTAGAGGCTCGCCGAAAAATAGTGGGAGGCTAGTATTGAATTTGCAATTTCGTTCAAATATACTTAGCTTTACGCGCTTTCAAATTATTTCGTCAATTACTTTTATTAGTTGGACTAATATATTATTATTTTTCTTGTAACAGTTAGACTGTACCCATACATCGTTAATCGAATAGTTGGACTATTGCGATTAAGATGACTGGAAAGTTAAGCATTATGGATATTGTCATGGGCGACAACGTCTTTAATGGCACAAACTTTCAGGACTGGGATATGAATCTCAGAATTGTTCTGGGATCCGAGAAGTTACTCTACACTATAGAGCGACCTCTTGGGCCTAAGCTCCGACCTGATCAGTTGCTTGAGCTAGAGCTTTGGAAGACTCATAGTGATGACAATGCGAATGCTCAATCGGTAATGCTTGCCACTATGACTCAATTCTGTCGTCAAAATAAGTGGTTGGATCCCTATGAGATGATGGCGAAGTTGCACGATCTTCACGATCTAACCTTAGATCGCAAAGATATGAGTTGCAGAGAAGAAGCTCTTCCGCGATCGTCGAATGTCAGAGGGTACGTCTGTTGAGCACCCATGTGTCACAGATGATTGCTGACATTGAGCAACTCAGACAGATGGGCATAGTCTTCGAGGCTGAGACTTCAGTAGATTTGATCCTACAGTCTCTCCCGACACTTGGGTGGGTTCATCATGAACTACAACATGTTGACCAAGACCAAACTCTTGGAGAGTGATGTCCACTCTGCGTGAGGCAGAAAAGGAGCTCCTTAAGGGCAAGAAGCGCGAGGCGCACTATGCTTCAACATTCAGACTCCGAGGGCTTGGCCAAAGACGACTGGAGGTGTAAGAAGAAGAAGCATAGAAGAATGGCAAGGCCAAATCGTCAAAGGGTTTGGGAAACCTAAGGACAAATCCCAAGATGTTTGTCTCCAGTGCGGGAAGTGGGGTCACTGGAAGCTTTACTGTCGCGAGTACAAGGCACACATGAAGGAATTAAAGCGGGCAAGGCACCGGCTTCATGTATGTTTGTTATAGAAATAAACATGTCTACTTCTAGTTTTAAAAAATTGGATTTTTGATTCTGGTTGTGGAACTCATATATGTACTGATGTGCAGGATCTGCAGATTAGCAGGGAGACTGGCTCAGGAGAGATTGACCATCCGCATTGGAAATGGGACAAATTCGCCGTTTTGGCCGTTGGCACTTTTGTTTTGGAACTGCCCTCGGGGCATGTACTTAAACTGACAGACTGTTATTATGTACCTAGTTTGACTAGGAATATTATTTTCTGTATCTATGTTAGCCCCAATGTGGGTACACTTTTGTATTTAGAAATACTGAGTGTTTTATGTAAAAAATGATATGGAAATTTGCACTGCTGATGTAAATAATGGTCTTTATTTTGAATATGAATCAATCTCAAACATATAATGTAACAAACAAAAGGCTCTTAAAGTAAGTAACAAAGATGAAACTTACATGTGGCATTGTCGTATGGGACACAAAACAAACACGTATATCCACACTTTGAAGGGTGGGTACTTGGACGGATTTGATCCAAATTTCATGACGTCTGCGAATCTTGTTTATTAGGCAAGATGCCTAAATCATCTTTTAACGGTAAAGGTGCACGTGTCACCGAACTGTTAGCCCTTGTTCATAGTGACGTTTGTGGGCCCATATAGCCAGGCTAGAGGTGGATATGAATACTTCGTAACCTTTACGGATGATGCATCGCGTTATGGTTATGTGTATCTTATGAGACACAAGTCGGAAACTTTTGAGAAATTCAAAGAGTTTCGACACACGAAGTAGAAAAACAGACCGGCAAAAGTATAAGACATTACGGTCGGGAGGACCGTGGTGGCGAATACTTGAGCAATGAGTATCTTGATTACTTGAAAGAATATGGTATTCTTTCACAGTGGACTCCTCCAGGACACCGTAATTAAACAATGTGTCCGAACGGAGAAACCGAACTTTGTTAGACATGGTAAGGTCTATGATGAGTCGCACAGAGCTACATATTTCCTTCTGGGGATGCATTGAACAGTGCAATACTTATTTTGAATAAGGTTCATTCAAAGTCTGTTCAACAGACTCCGTATGAAATATGGACAGGAAAGAAACCGGTTTCTCATTCCTGAAGATTTGGGGTTGCTGGGCATACGTCAAACGTTTGGAAGGTACCAAACTTGAACCCAAATCGGATAAATGCCTATTTGTAGGATATATAGGGAAACCAAATGATATTACGATATCCTAGGGAAACCAAATGATATTACTTCTATCACCCACAATAGAACAAAGTATATTTGTTGCTCTACATGCGGTTTTCCTTGAGAATGAATTCCTAAATGCAGTGATAAGTGGGAGTGGAAAGTAAATAGAACTCGATGAAAATCAGTGATAGTGATACTGTTTCTAGCACAGAATCCTTAACGGAACATGAACAGTCCATCAGGGATGAGACTGTACCACAATCTTCGAATACACAAGGACCGCGTAGGTTGGAGAGAGTCAGAAAACAACCTGAGAGGTATGGGTTTCTGATCTCACCTCATGTGGATATTAATCTTATTGAGGAAGACGAGCCGGCTACGTATGAGGAAGCGATACAAGGTATCGAATCCGGTTTATGGCAAGATGCCATGAATCCGAAATGGATTCCATGTACACCAACCAAGTTTGGACACTGGTTGATGCACAGAAGGCGTAAAGCTATTGGTTGCAAATGGGTCTTCAAGAAGAAGACTGACATGGATGGCAACGTACAAACGTACAAAGCTAGGCTTGTATCAAAAGGGTCGTCAACGACATGGTGTCGATTACGATGAAACTTTTTCACATGTTGCCATGATTAAATCCATTCGGATAATGCTTGCTATTGCTGCATATTTTGATTACGAGATATGGCAGATGGACGTCAAAACCGATTTCCTTAACGGAAACCTTTTGGAGGATGTTTATATGCAACAGCCTGGCGGTTTTGTCGTACCAAGACTTGCAAATAAGGTTTGTAAGTTAAATCGATCCATTTATGGATTGAAGCAAACATCGCGTTCTTGGAACCAACGTTTTGATGAGATCATAAAAGAATATGATTTCGTTCAAAACGAGGATGATCCTTGTGTATATAAGAAGGTTAGTGGGAGCACACTGACATTCATTATCCTTTACGTTGATGATGTATTGCTTATTGGCAATTACATTCCCATGTTAACATCGGTGTGAAGCTTGGCTTTCATTAAAATTCTCCATGAAGGATATGAGAGAAACAGCCTTTATTCTAGGAATAAAGATCTACCGGGGAGAGATAGAGCTGTTAGAAAGCTTGCTTGGACTCTCCAAAGTGTTGAAGAGATTCAACATGGATCAGTCCAAGAGGGGATTGTTGCCAGTGTCACAAGGAGTCACTCTATCTAAGGACATGTGTCCTAAAACTCAAGATGAGAGAGACAACATGAGTCGGATACCGTTCGCCTCGGCAGTCGGATCGATCATGTATGCCATGATATGTACGCGACCTGATGTCTCGTATGCTTTGAGCATGTGTAGTCGCTATCAGGCCGATCCAGGTGATAGTCACTGGATGGCGGTTAAGAATATCCTTAAGTATCTTAGATGAACTAAGGATGCTTTCTTAATCTATGGAGATGGAGAACTTGAGGTAACTGGGTATACAGATGTAAGTTTCCAAACCGATAAAGACGACTACAAGTCGCAATCCGGGTACATATTTTGTTTGAATAACGGAGCAGTAAGCTGGAAATCTTCCAAGCAAGAGACTGTTTCCGATTCTACAACAGAAGCGGAGTATATTGCTGCAGCTGAAGCAGCAAAATATGCAGTTTGGATCCGTAAATTCCTAATTGGATTAGGAGTAGTTCCATTAGCAGCTGAGCCCGTTCCATTGTATTGTGACAATAACGGGGTTATAGCGCAGGCTAAGGAACCGCGGTCTCATCAACGATCCAAGCATGTTCTTCGACGTTTCCATCTGATTCGTGAGATCATACATTGTGGCGATGTGAAGATCGAGAAGGTCGCATCAGATGACAACATTGTAGATCCGCTGACGAAAGTTATTCCTCAGCAAAAGTTTAAGCGACATATACATAGTTCAGGTATTAGATGCTTGAGTGACTGGCTATAGGCCAAGTGAGAGATTGTTAGACAATTATGACCCATAGCGTCACTATTTGTAAAAGACATTGTGGTTTTTGTATAAATTAATTATGTAGCAATGGAAATTGCATTTTATCATTTTGTAATTTGATTACTTAAATATATAAATGAAAAAAGTCCCTATGATTAGTTCCAGATTATAAGATATGAGACAATATCAATCCATAAAGGTTTAATCAATAAATATCCATAGTTGTAGTATTATCGAGACTGGACATCGGTAATGCGGAATACACTAGTATTGCACTTGTGCGTGTTATGGAAGCGTAACAACATAGTTCTCATATATTTAAGTATTAGATACTTATGCAAGTGTGATAAGAGGTTATGTTTACCGATGGTACGGAAACAGCTTTGCTCTGGATAGACCCCGCAGAATCCCATTGGTAGTATGACTATGTGTCTATGGGAGTCCGCATCAGGGTAGGTGTATTTGGTCTTAACCTGAGACTTGCATCGCTAGTACTTGCGACAATCAATACGCTTTGGTTTTGGTCGTCCAGGACTTTAACAGGTTCTGTGTATGCCTCTTCTGAGTTTATTGAGAATCGTAGTGTATTGGGTGTGATGTCAAGATGGAAGTATCACTTCTGTCATATGGAGATGATGATCACGCAGGGATACAGAACTGGTACTCTAAATGGTTGCAACCATCGGGATAATATGACAAGGTCATGATTATCCGATTAAAGAGACTAGTTGCTAGTAATTCGATATATGCTTCGTACGGGGCAGACACTATTCCAGCCCCAGGCCTTGCATGTGACATCCGATACTGGATCGCAATACGCAATACTGTGTATACTACGCGTGATACAAATTATATATTCCATTAAGAATATTTCTGGAGAATTGGGTAGGCACGGTGTTTTGCTAGAAGCCAACCATGTCTCGTAAATCGGTAAAAACGTAGTACAAGGTACGTACGTGTTCAGCTAGTCCGACGACCGGATTTACTGCCAACATATCCAGGGATCTCATGGGTCGCTTCCCGAAGATTCACCGATGACGTATGATTCGAACATAATTAATCTTGGATTAATTACGGAGAGATTTTATCTAGGATAAAATACTATTTGAAGAGAGAGAATGATTAATTTGGAATTAATCGATAAAATAATATATTCGATATATTAAACGAAATTAGATTTCGACGCGGAATTAAAATTGGATTTTAATTCGGGCTAACGAATTGATTTAGAATTAATTCACGAGCGACGTGAATAGTAATTTTACTAGGCATAATTATTTAATTAAATTTGATTTAATTACGTCGCAACGGAAAGTTCGTTAATTTGGAATTAACGAACCCGAGCCCGGAATGTGTTTGCGGGCCCACTCGCATTTTGAATTCAAGTGCGGCCCACAAGTCACATCGCACATCACATCGCTTGTCACTTTAGTGATGGAAGTCAAGTCACCTTTTAGTGATTGACAACCAGTCACTATTCATGAAAGTGGTAATTGAAAACATTGACTGCTTATTTTCCCTCCAAATTGCTTTATGCTTTTTGGAAAAGCATATACCATTTTTGTGTGTTGACTTTGGAAGTAGTAATTTGTTTTAGAAACAAAAGAAACACAAACTCTCTCAACTCTCTCATGTTGGCCGAATCCTCCAAGGCTTAAAGGGAAAATTTTGTTGCAATTTTTTCCAAAGCTAGCACTTGAAGAATCATTCTAAGGTGATAGGGAACCAACCTTTGAGCTTGGAATCACCATCAAAGCTTGGAGCTTGAATATCAACAACCAAATGTGACCTTGGCCGAGCACTTCAAGGGATTATTTTTGGTGTTCAACGCATCCTAAAACCGTTCAAAGTGAGTATGATTCCGCCATATCTCCTTTTGTATTCACATGTTTTTATACTTAAATATGATCTTGGGAATGCCTTAGAAACCCACAGTTCGAACGCCCGACTAATCATTGTGGATGATTATGTTCGAACGCACCCTCGAATGTTCAACAAATGTAAATAAGTCCTCATTCGAATCCTGGAATGAACTTTCCATAAACATGCTCACAATTCTCGTTTGAATGTTATGTCGAACACATCACGAACACGGAGCCACTAGATGGCTTTGTTCGAACGTCCTTATGAACATAGCACGAACATGAATTTCAAAATTTTCAAGACTCGTTTCATTTCGAAACCTTAACTACTATCTGAAGTCCTTCCAAAAATATCCCTAAAACTTTGGGATATTACATGTTGTCTAAAACTTCTATTATTGACCTAATTACTCTTTGTTGGATTTTTCTTCTTCTAAATTATGAAATTCTAATGGTAAGTCTAACAATGATTATGCTAAAAATATTTAGTGATCTATTAATTTGTCTCTTGATTCTATCAACCTACTTCTATTTGTCCAGTTTATTAAACTAAAATATTCTATAAATTTATCTATAAATAAACTCATACAATTTTGCTTAAATAAAAGTCTAATATTTTTTAATCATGCAATTTTGTTAACATGAAATATGTATGATGAGTTGATGAAATCAGCTTTCGTAACTACTCGTATACCGTATATTTAGTATATTATTAAAAAGATGCTCTCATACCAAAGATATAGGAAGGGTGCGTAGGATTTCTGTAAAACCGATTTTTCAAAGGTTTTTTTTTTTACGTATTTGATTTTTTTTTCAAAACCTAAAAAGCATGTTCATAACTACGTTATCAAAACAAAAAATCATGATCGACGCCCTTAACGCCTTTCCAACATAGCAACGACAAACGGATTAACAGAGTTGTTTTTCAAAGAAATTTGAAAACACTTACTGAAGACATTGAATAGATAGACCACTACCACTATAGCAATGGCATTGAACTCATAATTTAACAGATGTGATGAAGATCATATTCATAGCCATAGGGGATGGTTTTTGTAAAATATTCACATGTTATGGATTTCTGACCAAAGCATTCTGCATATTTCCTGACAGGAACCTCTATCAATTGTCAAAAAAGGTTTTCCAATGATACAATATATGTGAAGCCAGTGCCCGTCTATAGACCAAATTTTTTTTTTGTACTTTAAATAATTAATAGTTAAAAATTTTAAATTTTTTATTTTAATATTTTATTATAATCATGAATTTCAAAATATAAAAATATCATTGGGCCCGACCATGAATATATGATATTTACAACTAACAAGTGTAAGCCCGAGAATAAATCATACAGGTCTATACAGTTTAATTCAATTGGCTAAACCCACAGATTTTAACTTACAAAACTGGGCAGCCTTTTAACTACAACTCCTGTTTCAGTTGGGCAAGAAGCCAATGGACATCCATCAGATAGCATTTTCAACCAGTTAAGGTTAACATGTTCCATTCTCAAGCACTAAATATAAATTCGTTTTTTTTTTTACTGCAATTCCTGCCTCATGAATCGATTTTTTGACACTGGCACAATAGATTTTAGGAAATTATCAATAGTCCACCCGATTTTTAAAAACAAACATTTTCCACCCAAATTGTTTATATTTTAGGTGAAAAATGTCAAATAGTTTTTGTGTACAAAATATTCATAATTACTAATTTTGGATGGAAAATTTCCCCTCAAAAACTTGAGGTAGACCAATGAAAAACTAAGTGTTTTTCGAACTGTAGCTAAAAATATGGTGGATGGATACCTAGATTTTATGTTTTATCATTGAATCCAAAGCCACCACCAAGAAACATATGAAGTTTCGCTAGTGATTCTTCACAAGTAATCAATTGACAAGAGAACTAGAACCACAAAACTTGAATGGCAAAAAAATTTAGATAGTCCAAGTCGATTTTGTACAATTCATGAAAAAAAGGTTCTTCCCAAAACAATATCAGGGACTTCGACCTCTTGATCTGGGGTCTCTTTTTATACAAACCAGTAAAACATATGGGGATCATCAAGAGCTTTGCTTAGGCATCAATTAACCATAAAATGATTAGTAGAAAAGAGGAGCAGAAAAGGCATACATAGCTTTCTAATTACAAAGGTGCAGCCTGGATGGTGTTTGATCTGGGGTTCTGTTTCTGCAGTAGCGTCTGCCTGGATTTAAATTGGTTAAAAAAATGTTGTAAATCCTGTCGCCAGGACCATGAAGGGTCATTAAGAGCACGGATTGAGTTGAGGCAAACAAGAAGAGTGCCACCTTCATGTAAAAGAACCTGCATGTATACCAGATCAAATAAGTTTTGGAATCGTAAAAGAAAGAGACACCATGGTGTAGGCTTCACGTAGGTAAATTCAAGAACTTGATATGCATGCTCTTTACCACTGTTCTAAAACGCGCCGCCTAGGCGCGCCTAGGCGGCGCGTATAGGCTCGGCGGCCTATGGCCGCCGCGCCTGGCCCCAAATCGTTGGGGCCAGGCGTTCGCCGGAATGGGCGGCATTTTCTGCCCATTCCGGCAAATTTTGGCCGCGAAATTCGGTGGTCACGTCTGTTGACCGCCGTTGACCGGCGGTCAACCGCCGTTGACCGACTCAGAATTCAAAATTGATGATGTTTTCTCGGTCGGATTTTACACCCTAATCTTATCCTAACCTTATTTTACAAACAAACTCTAAAACTCATCAATTTTAAAATCCCCAATTTGATGCATAAACCCTAATTTTAAAAAACCATAATTTCTTCAATTTTTGTTAGTTCTCATGAATTGACCCTCTATAAATCTTACCCATTGCTCAAACAACATTTTCCTATGATTAATTTGTCAAAATCACTCCAAATCTAAACCTAATTATGAAAATTCTCTATTTCCGATTAGTTTCCTAGGCCCCCCTAGGCGCTAGGCGCCGGGTCGCCGCCCGACTAGCGCCTAGCGCGTTTTAGAACACTGCTCTTTACATGATAAAATTGATAATACTATCCCATTGAATCAAGTTTAATCATTTTTTTGATAAAGCTTTGTCATATTATAGAAACAAGGAGCAGTTACATAGCAAAGCAACATAAGGTATTGTTTGTTTTTGTTTTTTTATTTTATTTTTTTTTGTCAAATTCACCAAAGCATATTAGCACACGAGGATTCCCACACCGTGGGATTTGGGAGAGGATTCGATATATACTCAGCCTTGCCATAGCATATTAATAATTTTAATGATATATGGTCTGGGAAGCAAATCATCAGATAAGATTCATACCGTCAACCACAAGGGTAGAAACCCCAAGACAGATGAAAGAGAGGCCAAAGCTATACAGGATAAAGCAAGTGCTACACTCTGCTTGACCTGCGAGCACACTTGCTCAAAAATCAATAATATGAAGAGTAGACACTTAGTTTAAAAAAAAGGCTTGACAAGATATTTGTTAGCATACCAGGGAAGTTGTTTGGCGAGACTTAGCAATACAGAATGGAACTCCAGAGATATTATCCCTCAAGAGCAAGACATCTGCAACAGCTATAGCAGTTGCACTAGCCCGTTGAGCAAGCACAATTCCCACAGTTGCAGCAGCAAGTGCAGGCGCATCATTAATGCCTTCACCAACCATGATCAAACCTCCCCCTGTAGCAAAATCCATTTTGAGTTCCATAGTCAGCAAATTAAAATGGCAACATATCATCCAATAGACTTATCCTAAAAAAAAGGTGGATACAAGTGTATAAGAGAATATCTTTCTTCTTTTTTTTTTTTTTTTTTTTTTCCAATCTTCAGTATTTTAAACATGTGATTCCATCAGACAAACAGCACATGATTGTCCTTCCTGGCCTTTTAAAGAAATAGGTACAGATCACAGTAATCATAAATAATGCATACAAGTGCACAAGTATGCATAATTACAATTATGGCATGAACAACGAAATGACATATTCTTTACATAACGAATGCTTATTTGCTTGCTATGATGAGTTAATACTAGGTAGACAAAACAAGAGGTATATATAATGATCATCAATCATCATTGGAGCGCGGTAGCTCACCCATTTCCCTAGAGGTACTCTTCACATGATTGAGCTTATCCTCAGGCTTCAGGCTGCAGTAAACTTCATTAACGCCAACGGCATTGGCTACTCTCCGTGCACTGGACTCATGGTCACCAGTTAACATCATCACACGCAATCTTGCAAAATCTTTTAATTCTGCTATAACATCTGAAACCCCTGGCCGAGTCCTATCCTCAAGGTGAATCAATGTTACCTATGCAGAGTCAGTGGCAAACACAATCTCAATTCTAGGCAAAAAGTGATTCATGAGATACAAGACTTTGTAGCTTGTACAATGAGGTGTAATGTAAAAGTCAAATAAATAAATAAATAACGAGGGAGCATCAATGGATTTAGCTTGTATATCATTCCATTACTTGTATAAGATGGCATAGTCATAAAAAACATTAAATGCAGCACTATGATGGAACCCCAAATTCTCAAAAGCAAACACACAACAATTACACAAAAACAGAAGATAAAGTAGTATTTTAATTGATACAACTAAACTGAAATAAAAAATAGTTGAAGGTGAAACAATTCCACCAGCCCTTGCTCAACTTGAGGTGTTGCAACCTCCCTAGGGTTTCCCCTCCCCATTCCCAATTCCAAATTCAACCAAATGATAGCATAATCCCAAATGACAAACATCTAATTTATATGTAAACCCTAAATAACTAAAGTGACCTATCTACCCTTCCCTATTTCCTATTTGCCTCTTGGGTCCTAACATTACTCCCCCCTTTGAAAAACACGTTGTCCTCAACGTGGGAGCGCGGATATGACTATCGCCTCAAGGATATCCCAGGCTTGAACGGCATTGTTCTGATGAAGTCCCAAGCTTCCTCCAGATAGCTAACAGATTCAGCAGATTGATAAGAGTGCATAATAATCCCTTGCAAAACTGATCCGAAGACAATAGATCCATCAACAAAATCTAACAAATGCTTAACTAGCACCTCCAATTGCTTCGCTTGAGAAGCACGATCATCGTCCTCTGACTTGACTACATCTTTCACTATATCAACCTCTGTATTCTTCGTCTCATTACACTCTACTGTGATGCCCACTTCTTCATTATCATCTTGTTGTGGTGGGTCCGACTGTGCAATCACATCGAGAGTAGGATCATCCTCATTCGCGAACACTGGCTCTACGGCTTCAACTTCTTCACTCCTCTTCCCATCAATCACTGTTCCACTCTTCCCAAGGCTTCACCCTCTGGGATCGACCCTATGTCACCAATATGCTCAACTTTCTCACTAGAACACACATGATTTGGGTGGAATCTCTCCTCACATATGAAACATAGGCCTTTATCGCGCCGAAACTGAAAATCGACTGCAGAAAGTTGTCTGAATTTTCCCGATCGGCCGTTTGGAAGGTTCTCAGATTGATTCCTATTGCTCTCCACCAGAGGAGGTGTCGGATCAGTACCTGTCTCTTGAAGTGATGGAGCGACATCAGTGTGAGTACTCAAGTTAGTCTTCGATCCTTTTATCTGCTCCCGCATCTTCTCCCACATTGAATCAAATTTTTTCCAAGGATCTTCCTCAACACTATCTAATCCTCTCACATCTGACTGGGACACGAATCCCTTCACGGCTCGAGATCTTTCAGGCTTGCGTGAATTGATCCTTCTCTGTTTTCTGAGTTCCGCCAATCTGTCCAATTTTGCTAGTTTATCTTCCGCCTTTAAAGCAATTTTTTTGACCCCATCAAGATCAATCACCCTCAAATTCTTTAAGCCATCTCGAACCTCAGATTGCAACTCATACCGCAATCCATTAATGAAAATTATCGGTAAATGGTACTCGGATATGTAAGACATTGATCCACCACACAATCAAACCTATAAATATAGTCAAAAGAGAACCATCTTGCCGTATGCAACTCAATTCGTGCGAACTCCCAACACTTCTCATTTTTTTTCTTTCTGTTTCTTCTTCCCTTTTTTTTTTTTTTAAACAAAACAGTAGGGTGAAAGTTGAATGAAGCAGACAACAGTACCAGGGGCTAAAATGAAAAAATTGAAATTTTCTGGGCCAAATCGCAAAAATCAGAAGAAACTTCAGGGGTCAAATTGTAAATAACCTGCAGGTGGTCGGAAATGCAAAGGGGTGGTCGGATCTGATAGAGTAGAACGTGCTGAGCACGTTGATGGTAGCGGTGTCGTCAAATTCCGGCCGTAGAATGTCGCGACGTTGGGGGTGTTTCGCGAGTTTTCCGGCGATACAAACGTCGATCGGCGGTGACAGTAGGCTGGGTGAAGTCGCCGGCTCGTGCTGAGTCTCTTGCTGGTGGTTGTCGACGGCAAAAGCAGGTTTGAGGGCGGCGGCGAAAACGCGAAAGACGCTGCTCGTCGCGACGGTTTGCGGCGCGACTTTTGGTGACGGGAGTGGAGGGGTTTTTGTCGCGGCGTGGGGGATATTTTGGTGTGCTTGGTCGACGGAGGTCAGTGGCTGTGGAGGTGGTGGTGGGTGGCGGCAAGTTGCGGTTAGGTTAGGTTTTCTGAATTTTTTTTTTTTTTTTTCTGCTTTGATTTTCTTCTTCTGCTCTCAACAAACAACAATCTCACAGATCTAAGGAACTACTGCTCTGATACCAATTGATGGAACCCCAAATTCTCAAAGCAAACACACAACAAATTACACAAAAAAAAGAAGATAAAGTAGTATTTTAATTGATAAAACTAAACTGAAATACAAAATAGTTGAAGGTGAAACAATTCCACCAGCCTTGCTCAACTTGAGGTGTTGGCAACCTCCCTAGGGTTTCCCCTCCCCATTCCCAATTCAAAATTCAACCAAATGATAGCATAATCCCAAATGAAACAAACATCCTAATTTATATGTAAACCCTAAATAACTAAAGTGACCTATCTACCCTTCCCTATTTCCTATTTTGCCTCTTGAGTCCTAACACACTACAATTTGGTTTTCCAAATAACAAGAAAATCTATCCATTATCAGCAAATGTAAACTAAGGGATCTGCGGGAGGCCTTTGCAAAAATGCAACACCATTGAAATCAGTAAAGGAGTGCAAATCTTGTATGTAAGCAACTAGCAGATTTGGATTGTTTGAATTAAAAAAGTAAACTAAATTAGCACAATGGTGAACCACACCTTTTCATTAACAGAAAGAGCAGCATGAACAAAGCCATTTCCATAAGAAGAAGCATCCAAGGCTTCCTTGATCTTTCTTGATTCATCTTCAGATTTACATAAAGAAGTTATAAACTCTACAGAACCGAGAGATGCTTTTAACACTTTGCCAGCTCCGATTCCTGACTATTACGTATTACAAAAGATTGTAAATCCAAGTTATCATCATAGAAAAAAAATACTCCAAATAAGGTTGGAGGGAATATAACAAACTGCACGACCTTTTTGATGATACATCTTTATAAAATTTAGCTGGTATGAGAGCACATACTGTTTATATACTCTCTAAGAAGTTAAAAGACATTGAATGATGACAGTCAATTAAAAAACAAAAATTCAGTTATATTTCAACACTATCTCCTACTAGGAGATACAATATGTTCAATATTCTTTCATTCATGCAGACCTCAGTGATCCATTTCATTTGTTGAAGAACAGCCAAATAAAACAACATTGGTTTTTTCAAGTGAAACATCTGGATATCTCCATTTATGTAGTAATACTACCCATACATTTATAAATCCTGGGAGAGTGCATTTTGTGATTGACATGAATACAAAAGTAAAGAAGAAGGTAATAGATAATATATATATAAGGAATGGAATTACGAAAGGATTTATATTATACAATAACAGTTAAGTTTCCCGTCAAACTATCAGATGTTTTCTCAGCTAAATTAATAGACTCAAGTCACAAGTGAAGAGATAGAAGATTACATGGAGAGCTGTGAATATCAGTCTCTTATTAAAATGTATAATTACCTTCTCACAGTTTTGGGATCAAATTTAACCAACCAAGAAAACATAGAATATTATTGGAACCTATAGAAGCATGCTATTACCAGATTCAAATAAGTTAAAAGGCTGTTTGGACTGCTCTGCCACATGTTTAAGGTACCATCCGAACATATTTTGGTACAGAACACATTACCTCAATGCCATTCACAGTTGCCGTTAGACCTCTACCAGGAAAATACTCGAAACTGTCAACGGATACAGAAGGAAGTTCCTTGCCTATACTATGGTCAACCACAGCTCTGCATGAAACAAAGTAAAACTGGTAACGTAGTTTGATATGAAAGATACACTGGAAACATCTAAAACCATAGAATTGTATGTATGACATTCTAAACAATTTTATAATCCTAATAAAGCTCGTAAAAAAAAAATCATGAAAAGAGTAATCCTATGGAGAAAGTCACACATTTGCCCTAATTCATACCAAGAGAATCTGATGATGAGAACATGAATGACCAGTTGCAAGATGATAAAGAACTTCAGTGCAACAAATTTGATATTGCACCATGCCTGGTGAAAAGTTCACACTGGCACTTCCACTTTAAAAGGTTGCAATTAAAGCAATCACCATGAGCTAACCATTTAGGTATATCATTTGTAATCTAGTTCATGGCAACAGTTACTGCACAAGTTATTTCTCAGTAAGATATTGACAATTATGTGGATGGTGAACGACAAGTAAAGTTTTCCTTTTACTTTTCATTTGATTTTATTACACTAGTAGGGTCAATGCTAAAAAAGGACATGCATAACACAGAAGAGCTGAAGACAAGATTGCATTAAAATACATAAATCTCCACCCGAATTGTACAAATACATATAGAATAGCAGATATGTAAGCTGAAAGGTTTGTGTCCACTGTCCACTCATCATGCCACTAATAATGCTGCAAGCTAGAGTTTTACAAAGAATTATTATTCGAGCCACATCACAGAAATAGATTATTCAAGTAGAAACTGTACCACAAGGAACATATGCTTCTGTTTGATATTATACCTTCCAATAGGGTGAGTAGTACCCTTTTCCATGGCAGCTGCTACAGCAAGGGCTTCTTTTTCACAATTTGGAATGCAACAAGAGACATCACGTGTCTTCTTGTTTCCAATCCAATGCCCATAAATTGGTTCAATTGCTTTGAACATAAGGCCCCCAGTTGTCAATGTTCCAGTTTTGTCAAATGCAATAGTGTGGCAAGAAGCTAGAGCATCTAATACTTGTCCACCTTTAAGCAGTATTCCCTGTTAAAAAGGATTGTATCATGGCCAAATAAGTGGTTCAATTTTATATTATGCCAAAGGAAGTTCTGGTTTAGCTAAAATATGAGTCTTTCAATTCCCAATAATTTTTCCACGCACCAATGTTATGTAATTTTCTCCAAAAATTTTACATTGAAAAATATGTTTCCTATTGATAAATCGCTAAAGAGAGGCAAAAAAAGTATGCCCAATCCAGATTGTGGATAGGATACCTCCATACTTCTTGTACTTGATATCGGAAGAAACACATTAACCAAAAAAATGCTCGTACGTAAGATGAAGACAAATGTAGAACCTAAGTGTTTACTTGTGGCAGTTTCTTACCAAACACAACACTCAACAATCCCACCCAGCTAAATTGTGGCAGTTAACAATTAGTTACCTTTCTTGCACAGGAGCTAATTGCAGTAGCATAGGCCAATGGGGCTACAGCCAAGGCACATGGTGATGCTGCCACCATGAGCCCCAATGCTCTGTAGACTGATCCTCTGCATGCTACACGATTAAACAGGCATCAAATAAGACAGAAGATAAAAATGTCCAAAATGCCAAATTAGTGATATGCTAGAAACCTCTTAAGAAATTGATGATAACCAGAGAAAATATGCTCTAAAGCACCCAACTAGGATAAAGATGGGTAACCGAACCCTTTTTTACACAAAGTATGCATATACAAAGCTAACAACATCATTGACAAAAAGTTCAATCAGACTTGAGGCTCATGCACAACCAATATGCTTAATAACTGCATAATTGAAGAACATACATAAGAATGTGAGCTCTTCCAACAAATTACCTGATGTGCTGATGAATGGCCACTTAAATAGAAATGGCCCAATGAGTGCAATAGCCAATGATAAAACAACCACCACCTTACTGTAACGCTCACCAAATTCATCCAGCCACCTTTGAAGCTTTGGCTTATTCTGTTGCGCTTCTTCTGTCAATTGCACAATTCTACTAAGTGTGGATTCTTTCCATGTCTTTGTAACCTGATACAAATTCGGAAGGAAAACTCAAAGATGTATAAAAATAAGCTCCGACGGGCAAACAAAAAAAGAAAAAGAAAAAGAAAACAAACATAAAAAACTTTGACTACTGTGCCCCAAGGGTTTTGTTGGAAAAACAAGAATAAAGCAATTTAATTTCATTCTACGTATCTGCTGTTAGGGCCTAGGAGGAGTTTAAAGCTAAGAAAATTGACGAACATACCTTCATGATCATTCTACCATCCAAATTCCTTGCACCACCAGGAATCCTATCTCCAACCTTAGCCTCTAATGGCTTTATTTCCCCAGTCAAGTGTTCAATAGTAATTGTTGCACTACCTTGAAAAACTTCACAATCAACAGGCACAGCCTGAATATAGACCAAATGAAACTTCCATAATTTAGGATATGATTCAAAAGGTTAAAAACTTTCAATCACAATAAAACAAAGTGATAATGAAAAGTTCTCTCATACAGGAGAAAAATGTAATACGTTCTGTTATCACAGACCTCACCAGCCCCAACCAAAATATATGAGCCAACTTCTACATCATGCACAGGTACACTTCTATATGCCAAATCAGAGATATCAGGTAGATTGTCATCATTAACATTTAGCACAAGGGCAGAATCTGGATAATTTTCTTTCAACTCTTTAACATCCACCATTGAGCGGCTGGTGAAAAACTCTTCAGCTGCATAACTGATACGTCAGTGCACGGAACATAACCTCGCCTCAAAAAGAAATGTTCTCCAATCCCCTAGTTTGATAGCTTACCAATGTGGGCCAGATTGAACATTGCAAGAAGTAATCCTCCTTCCAAGGAGTTTCCCATAAATATTGATGCAAAGGCTGCAAGGGCCATCAGCACATGAATGTTTACTTTTCCACCAGCCATATCAGTTAGAGCATCAAGGGATGCCGAGACCTGACAAGGATACAACAAAGTATATGAAATAATGAAAATGGTCAACCTTATAATACTCCAGTCCACATTTGAAGATCAGACCATGGAGAACATACAATGACATTCCACAAATCCCACAAAGTTCATTTTACACAAAGGACAAATTCTGGAAAACAGAATGAGGAGGAAATCTAGAAGATATTTATCATTTTCTTTTTTTTTAAAAAATAACAATCCATTTATGCAACCTAAGAATGTGATTGATAGCTAAACAAATGAGCACAGGCACACATGATCAACTCCAAGATTCAAAAGCTCGTAACCCTAGGTTCATCTATTAAACTTATGCTCGCATTTGTTGGAAAGCCAATAATTAATACCAATCTAATTCAAAATCGAATTACAAAAGCAGTGAGTTCCAAATTAAAGTTCAAGTGCCAAAACAAAAAACAAAAATAGAAAATAAAATTTAAATCCTTACGCCAACAAGAGGGAAAGCAACGGCGAGAAATGCATTCTGTAGAGGCTTAACCGCTGGTTTGGGTAACAAATAAGGACAAGCAGCAGCGGCAAGAAACAGCACAGCGGAACAGCAACAAAGCTGCAAGTGCTCTCTCAAAAAATTCGCCAAATCTAACCATCTAGTAGCTTTAGCAAACTTAATAACCGCTTTCTGTGGGCCACTCAATTCCGAACAACCATCGCGATGGTGGTGGTGGTGGTGGTGATGATGATCGTGATCGTGATCGTGATCGTGGTGGTGGTGATCGTCGTGGTGGTGACTGTGAGGCTGAGATAGGCAAATAATTGGTCGAAAATTGAGGGGTTTAAAATTAAAGCGAAAAGCGGGATGAGTGAAGGTGAGAGTTGGTTTATAGAGTGAGTTGACTCGTTTGAGTCGTGAGGAGTGAGTCAGGGAGGGGAAACTCGTGAGGTGGATGGTGGAATGAAGAAGAGTTGTTTCCATGATGATTGTATGTATGTATGTATGTATTTACGAGTTAGTCGGAGGCCATGGTGTTAATCCAGTTCGAGTCTTTTCTCTGCGGTCTCTTGTCATTTGACTCTTGCTAAGTTGCTATTGTATGTGCTGAATGCTCAAGGTTTGGATGTCGTTAGAGAATCCTCATTATGAGCTCATTTTGGGCCTGCTTTGTTGGGCCGGAATCGGCCCAAAAGGGGAAAAAATGATGATGAAAAGAGAAATCAAGATTTATTTAGAGATGTAACGGGATGTAACGGGTTGAGTATGGTACGAAGATATTTATATATGTATTTTTCTCGTTCAATTTATGGGTATATAAATTATCCATATATCCTGCGGCTCTTGTAAGGGTTCATGTTCATACAAGGATTTTATCTATATTTTAATGAGAATATCAATATCTATACCTGATCAGTCTAACAAATAGGTATAAAAAATTATCTCATTATTCATCCATAACACACCCCCCGCAGGCTCCCCATCCCTGAGGGGATTTTTGCCATCCCTATTCATGATATTCAAAGAAAAATGCTTGGTTGTAGAAATGTTTTTTTATATACAATTGGAACTAGAGAGAAACTTATATTGACAAATTGGTTATACCCAATTAATAAATATATGATGTTATTAATTAATAATTTTCTCCCTCCATTATTATTATTTATATATGTCAAAATATTAGTGAGAAAGTATAACATGTCATCCGTACGCTCATCCCATATAAGTCTTTCTCTGATAACTAATCAGTTTAAGAGCCATTAAATAACTAGTTTAAGAACCATCTTATTTTACATATATTTTTGTCTCATTTTTTCCTAAGCTCTGCCATGTGAGAAAATGGGACAAAAATTGAATTGGATCTCGATTGAATACCCATCTTCATTACAGAAAAGTTAATAATGTCAAGGGTTAATAATTCAGACTATCCCTCTTCCTTAAAATTCAATTGGTGGCTTGAACAATTATTGGTGAGTGGGAAAACAATTTTGCTATAGCTTCATTAAAAAAAATTTATTTAAAAAAAACATTCAACAATAATAATAGGCGGTATCCAGATTTTATTTGAGACACAATGATAAGCCCAGAAGATCCTATCGGACCCCAAGGCCCAAGTCACATTATGTGGACTGAAGTATTCAAGCCAGAAGGCCAAGCCCATTTATCCTGTTTCAGCGCACATTTTCTTCTGCGGCATCATTTCCTTTTATTTCCTTTTATTTGCTGGTTCAGTTGCTAGTTTGTTTGTTTTAGGGTAGTTTAGCACGACTTCAGTCGTGGGTAGTGGCTGGATAAATCCTCTACACGTTCGGCCACCACTATCTTCAATTCACTTGTTTCTTTGATGTATAAATCTGGAAGAAGACAATGAAAAAATTAGAGAAGTTAATGAAATTGTGGTTTATTCTCACCCAGAGAGAATATTTTTTCCTTGTTTACTTGTGTTTGTTGTGCTGTACTGATTGAGACCTATCATTGGTATCAGAGCAGGCTCATGACGACAAACAAAGAACGGATCGAGCTTCTAGAGGAAGGGCTTGGGAGAGTTCAAGATGGAATGCAGCGAATGGAAGTGGGAATCACTGACAATATCCAACGACTAGAAGACACCATTGCAAAACTATCTGAAGCATTCGTCTCAAGCAGAGGATCGCCTAGCCATAATAATTATCAGCGTGAAGGATCCCATCAGACCGATCGAGATACCGGCGAGAACAATCGGCCCTTTTCTTCCAAGTTTGCAAAGTTGGAATTCCGAAAGTTTTCTGGAGATGACCCGACGGAATGGCTCAATCGAGTGGAACAGTTCTTCGAATTTCAAGAGATAGTTGATGATCAGAAGGTGCGTTTGGCTTCGTTCCATCTCGAAGGTGAGGCGAATCAATGGTGGCATTGGTTTCGAAAAGCATTAGCAGAAGAACAGAAGATCATATCGTGGGAAGCCTTCGAAGATGAAGTAAGGGCTCGATTTGGGCCCCCTGATTCTGAAGACTTCGATGAAGCACTATCCCGAGTGAGACAGACATGAAAGTTGCGAGACTATCAACGGGAATTTGAACGGCTTGGGAATAGAGTTCGGGGATGGACCCAGAAGGCTCTCGTGGGTACATTCATGGGAGGCTTGATACCAGAGGTGGTTGACGGAATAAGAATGTTCAAGCCTCAATCTGTGAAAAGGAAATTAGCTTGGCGAAAATGAGGGACGATCAACTTGCGAGACAGAGACGATTCGCACGACCAAATGCCTTATGAACTTCCGTTACTGCAAGTAACACCAACCCTCCCATGGGTTCCACACAAGCGACAATCAAACGGCTGTCATGGGATGAGATGCAGAAACGTAGAGCTCAAGGGTTATGTTTCAATTGCAATGAAAGATTCACCCCTGGACACAAGTGTTAAGCGCCACAATTAATGCTCCTGGTGTTGGGAAATCTCTAAGTCCCTAGGATTGATTCAAACATATAAACAACATGTGAATACATTCAAGGAGGTGCGGAATACTCACAATGATCGGTTGAGGCGATGCGACGAACATAAAAACTTCAAGTCCTCCTCCAAGGTGCATTCGGCAGTGAGCTGAATTTGGTCTCCAAAAATTCTGTCATGGATCATCTTCCAAGCTCCAAGCTTTCGTGATATGATTCCAAGCTCACGGGTGGGTTTCCCTATCTCCTTCGCAAGACTCTATTGTGTGCTAGCACTCTTGATTTTGCCACAAAATCATCAATTGCTTCTCTTTGGCTCACGACAGTGAGCCAAAAACCAGAAGAAAACAGCTCACTTTGGGCGTGAGAGTGGGAGAGAAAATGAGAGAGAAGTGTGTTTTGGTTGTTGCAAAAATAAGTTAATGATTTTCTAAAAATCAAAACACATAAATTGCTTTCCAAAAGTCAATCCATAAATGCCTTCAACCACCCCATCAACTATTCACATCACTCAATCAATCAAGTGACAAGTTGTCACATCACTCAAAGTGACTAATGATTTGACGCTTGATGCGACTAGTGGTTTGACGCTTGATGTGACTGGCGGGCCGCACTTAAGTTCGCAATGCGAGTGCGCTCGCAAACACTCCCGGGCTCGGGTTCGCTAATTCTAAATTAACGAATTTTCCGTTGCGACGCAATTAAATAATTATGCCTAGCAAAATCATTATTCACGTCGCTAACGAATTAATTCTAAATTAACTCGTTCGCACGAATTAAATTCTAAATTTAATTCCGCGTCGAAATCCAATTTCGTATAATATATCGAATATAATATTTTATCGATTAATTCCAAATTAATCGTTCTCTCTCTATAAATGATATTTTATCCTAGATAAAATATCTCCGTAATTAATCACAGATTAATTTTCTCTCTCTACTAATTAATCCCAGATTAATAAAGTGTGAGTCATACGTCATCGGTGAATCTTCGGGAAGCGACCCATGAGATCCCCGGATATGTTGGCAGTAAATCCGGTCGTCGGACTATCCGAACACGTAAGTACTTAGTACTACGTTTATACTGATTTACAAGACAAGGTTGGCTTCTAGCAAAGCGTCATGCCTGCCAAATTCTCCAGAAATATCCTTACAGGAATATGTGATCTATATCAGGTGTAGTATACTTAGTATTGCGTATTTCGATCCAGTATCGGATGTCACGTGCTAGGCCTGAGGCTGGAATTGTGTCTGCCCCGTACGAAGCACATATCGGATCTCTGGTAACTAGTCTCTATCGGCAATCACGCTTCCAGTGACCCCGCTTGCCGCACTGGAGGCAAGCATCCTAAGATTTATCCTTAGGCTTCCCAGAAGCCTTTGACGATTTGGCATTGCCCTTTCTTTTATGCTTCTTCTTATTCACACCTCCAGTCGCCTTGGGACCATCCCTCGGTGTCTGAGATGTCGAAGCAAAGTGCGCCTCGCGCTTGTTGCCCTTAAGCAGCTCTTTCTCGGCTTCCTTGAGAACTGGCAATAAGTCTCCAAGAGTATCATCAGTGTTCATCAAATTATAGTTTATGATGAACTGTCTCCAAGTGTCGGGGAGAGATTGCAAGACCATATCTATGGTAATCTCAGCCTCAAAGACTATCCCCGTCTCAGCCATCTCATCTATGTCAGCAATCATCTGTGCCACATGGGACTCAACAGACATGCCTTCTGACATACGTGAACGGAAGAGCTTCTTTACTAACTCATATCTCTGCGACCTTCGGTTAGATCGGTGAAGATCGTGCAACCTCGCCAACATGTTATAGGGATCCAAGTCTCTGTTCTGTCGACGGAAATGTTGAGTCATGGAAGCAAGCATAATAGACTGAGCAGTCTCGCAATCATCGCTGTGAGTCTTCCAAAGCTCCAGCTCAAGTAACTGATCAGGTTTGGGCTTAGGCCCAAGAGGTGTCTGTATGGTGTATAGCAGCCTCTCGGCTCCAAGGACTATCCTTAGATTCATTTCCCAATCGGTAAAGTTCGTGCCCTTAAAGACATTTTCGCCCATGATAATGTCTCGGACATTTCCCTTTCCAGTCATCTTGACTACGATAGTCCAACTATCTAGTCAACGATATTTGGGTACAGTCTAACTGTCACAAGAAAAATAACATTGTATTAGTTCAACTAATAAAATAATTTTGACGAAATATTTTGAAAGCGCGTAAAGCTAAGTATCTGAATGAAATTGCAAATTCAATACTAGCCTCCCACTATTTTTCGGCGAGTCTCTAACCCTCTGTCGAGTACTCGGGAAACCCAGTTTCCTAGTGGGCTAGGATCCCGTTAAATAACACACAACTTTGACTTTGGCCAACAAGCTGTATGATATTTAACTAGGTAGATCTCGAAGATCAATTGGATCTCATCCAATTCCTAGATCCGGTAGGTAGACATCCAAGTCCGAAACATATATACAATATATATGCCAATATATCCAATATATTTTCCTAAATTTTTTCCTATGAATCAACTAAGCCTTGGCTTTAGCACAATAAGCTTAATGATTCCAGTTAAGCGGGACCTATTGACATGGAAAGCTTCGTAATCAATGTCGATGGATAAGAAGTGATCTTGACTTTGGCCAACAAATCATGACTTGGACAAGACACCGATATGGAACAAAACTCTCATGATTCAAACACATCCGCAATTGACAAAGGTCTTGACTTTGGCCAACAAACTTATGCCAACTTTGGATCTTGAGTAAGAATCACTCAACGGAAGGAAAAACGCTTAATATGTTTTGAGGGTTTTTTTGCGTAAATTGGCAACCAATTTATTATCTTTGTTAAGTTCTCATCATACACCCTTAAGCATGCTTCTAAAACATCATAAGGCGCGAAAAGTAAATTAATAATGATATGCGGATGGATATGTCACAAATTGTTCCTGGAAGAAATCACTCCATTTCCTCTCCCCGGCTAGAACTATTCTAACTTCTACCCAATTACATAATACAATAAAGAAACCTCATTTACATTGAGGGGAATTGGTGAGAAGAGAAATACAAAGAATAAGGAGATAAAAGGCTGGACACGCATGTCCAATTTAATAAATTCTAAATTTATTACAATTTCCAAAATTACCCTCGCCCTTCTAATATCCATCTGATATACATTATTCATACAACACATTCATGTATTCATACAAATCATGTTATTCAATCAATCTAATCCAATTAATTAATCTTTGAATTAATGATCATCCAATGTTCAAACAACGATTTGATTTGCGCGAGTCAAACTCGTTTAAGAATAAATACTCAAAGTAAGTATTCTTGAATTATATTGAACTAAAACTTTAAATCCAATTTATTTGTATTCAATACTAATTCCAATTTAATTCCAAATTAAATATTTACACTTATTTATTTGCCTTAAAGACTTGGATTCCAAATCCAATCTTAATGGGTCTCAAAGGCCCAATAACATCCAATGTCATTTTAATTAAAGTCCAATGGGCTTTTAATTGATTCTTAAGGCATGGGCTTTGGCCATAATGGATCAAACCCAAAATGCCAAGGCCCAATAGGAATCACCATATTGCCAACAAATCAATTTAGGCCCATTAGGGCCAATTATATTCTTTAAAGGGCCAAGTGATGTATTTGGACTTTATGGAATTGTTTTTGAGCCCAATTGGATCCAATCCAAAAGTCCAAAACCAAACTTGGTCAAACCAAGCCCATTAAGCCCAAATACACACTTTTAGCCCAATTCATAATTTAAAGGCTTATTAACATAATTATAATATTCCAAATATCACAATTATTTTAATTAAAGTGTATTAGCCATGATTAATTAATTAAACTCAATATTTCCAAAATACCAATTAACTTAATTAATCATGTTTAATCCATCAATTTATGCTCAACACAAATTGAAGCCAAAACACATCATTTCATGCTTAACATGCTTTTGAATTTAACATAAACATTATTGACTTTGATTACAATCTAATCAAACCAACAATCAACATTTAAACATGCATTTAAACACATCCAATGATGTTAAAAAAAAAATGCAGTTCACTGTCTACACCATTCGGCCACACTAAGGAATTTTAAAAAATTTGATCCAATCAATTTTTCTCAAATCTAATCATGCACAACTCTAAGTTAACATAATCTAAGCATGCTCAAAGCATCAATTTGAAGAAATCAAATTCAAAACATAAAAGCCCCAAATTTTAGTCTCATAAACCCTAAAATTTTCAAGCTTAAAATTGGCTCTTGATACCATTGTTAGTGTTCCTAGAACATGCCAAGGATCTAATAAGCAAGAAAAGGTGTTCATAAATTCATTATAAGTTGCGGAATTACTTACATTGAATGGATTTGAGCTTTTATAATTTTTGAGAAGAAGATCTCCAAGATCCTTCCTTTGTGTTGATTCCAAGCTTTGAGTTGTGAATGAAGATCTCCAAGATCCAACCTTTGTGTTGATTCCAAGCTTTGAGTTGTTTCCCTATCACATTTTTTGATTCCTTGAAGTGCTAGCTAACTTGACTTTGCAACAAAATCAAAGAGAGAAGAACTAGGAAGCTCACGCCCAAAGCTAGATGAACTATGGTTTGTGATTTGAGATGTGTTACCAAATGAGAGAGAGAGATGCCTTTTGGTAAAAACCAATTTACCCTTTTCACCTAAACAAGGTGGTTGGGTAAATGGTTTCACCAAAACCATTCCAAAGTGGTTGGAAAGTGGATGGTTTGGCATAAATGCCAACTACCGTCCCAACTACCACATGTGAAGTGGGCCCCACATTTGAATTCAAAATTCAAATATCTTTACGAACATTTACCGCGACTCAGATCCGTTTAATCCGATTAAACAAACTTTCGTCGCTAAATAATTAAATCTAATTTAATTAAATAACGATGCCTCACAAATATATTACGAACGTCGTTTACGAATTATTCTAAATTAATTCGTTCGTTCGTATTAAAGTCTGACTTTAATTTCGTAATGAAATCCAATTCATATTAATATATCTGATATATTAATTTTAGCCCATACGAATAAATTAAATAGAAAAATCAAATTTAACTATTAAATTTATTTTACCGATTAATTCCAAATTAATCGCGTTCTCTCTCTTCCGAACACATTTAATCCCAGATTAAATAAAGCTTCAATTAATCCCAGATTAATTTTCTATCTCTTAATTAATCCCAGATTAATTCTAATCGAGTCAACTGTCATCGGTTAATCTTTGGGAAGTGACCCAAGAGATCTCTGGATATGTTGGCAGTAAATCCGGTTATCGGACTATCCGATAAAGTGAGTACCTCGTACCACGTGCTTACTGATTTACAAGACATGGTTGGCTTCTAGCAAAGCACCGTGCCTACCCAATTCTCCAAAAATATTCTTACTGGAATATATAATCTATGTCAGGCGTAGTATACGTAGTATTGCGTATAGCGATCCAGTATAGATGTCACGTGCAAGGCCTGGGGCTGGAATAGTGTCTGCCCCGTACGAAGCACATATCGGATATCAAGCAACTAGTCTCTTTGAATCAGAATAATCATGACCTTGTCATATTATCCCGATGGTTGCAACACAATAGAGAACTAGTTCTGAATCCCTGCGTGATCATCATCTCCATATGTCTGAAGTGATACTTCCGTCTTAACATCACATCCAATACACTACGATTCTCAATAAACCCAATAGAGGCGTACACAGAACCTGTTAAAGCCCTGGACGACCAAAACCAAAGTTTACTGATTGTCGCAAGTACTAGCGATGCAAGTCTCAGGTTAAGACCAAATACACCTACCCTGAAGCGGACTCCCATAGACACATATACATACTACCAATGGGATTCCGCGGGGTCTATCCAGAGCGAAGCTGTTTTTCGTACCATCGGTAAAACACAACCTCCTATCGCACTTGCATAAGTATCCAATACTTAAATAAATGAGAATTATGTCGTTATGCCCTCATAACGCGCACAAGTGCAATACTAGTCTATTCCGCATTATCGATGTCCAATCTCGATAATACTACGACTAGGGATATTTAATGATTAAACCTTTATGGATTGATACTGTCTCATATCATCTCAATCTGGAACTAATCATAAGGACTTTTACCATTTATATATCAAAGTAAATAAATTACAAAATGGTAAAAGGCAATTTCATTACAACATAGTTAATTTTGTACAAAAACACAATGTCTTTTACAAACAGTGACGCTATGGGTCACAATTGTCTAACACCTTGCGCTTCTTGCCTTATTGCAAACTTTGGCTTTGTCTCCTAGAGTATAGCCATTAACTCTCCAAGAGTTTACTATTGCAATTTATAACACTTCTAATATCTAAGAATAGATCTATGAAGATCCTTCAATTTCGTTATCATACTTTAAGGATCTAATCCTTAGTTCTGATTAAGAAATTAAGAAGTCTATTTGGCAAGTATAATGGATTAAGCACTAAATTATCATCACATGAATATTCCAAATATCATGCTCTACTATTTGCTTAACATCAGGCTTAGGCCTAATATGTTATTTTATCAAATAATGTAACTTATTAGTTTCCAGGACCATCATGAAATTTTATTCCCAATTTGAAAATTAAAGTCGTTTAAAACATTTTTCACCCAGGATTATGTTTTAAACACTAATCTTTCAATTTATCTTGATTCTAATAGTCCAACTATTTAATCAACGATTTAGGCACTATTTATTATAATGATTACTATAATCCAACTATTTAATCAACTATAATTTAATAGATTAAATTCAATTATATTGATTACTATAATCCAATTATAAAATCAACAATAATTAATTAAATCAAATATATTGATTACTATAATCCAATTATATAATCAATTATAAATGAAATAGTTTGAATACAGTCCAACTGTTTTATTAAAACAACGATTTAAATATTAGTCCAACTAACATTTAAAATATTTGACGAATAATTTGATATGAACGCGTATGGCGAGTTATTAAACGAATATTGCAAATTTAATACTTGCCTCCCACTATTTTTCGGCGAGCCTCTAATTCTCTGTTGAGTACTCGGGAAACCGTGTTTCCTAGTGGGCTAGGATCCCGTTAAATAGCACGCAATCTTGACTTTGGCCAACAAATTGTATGATAATTAACTAGGTAGATCTCTAAGATCAATTGGATCCCATCCAATTCCTAGATCCAGTAGGGGGACGTCCAAGTCTGAAACATATATCCTATATATGCCAATATATCCAATATATTGCCTAACCTTTTTCCTCTGAATCAACTAAGCCTTGGCTTTGGCACAACAAACTTAGTGATCCCAGTTAAGCGGAACCCATTGACCATGGAAAGCTTCGTAATCAATGTCGATGGACAAGAAGTGGTATTGACTTTGGCCAATAAACCACAACTTGGACAAGACATCGATATGAAACAAAGCTCTCGTGATTCAAAAACATCCTCGACGGACAAATGCCTTGACTTTGGCCAACAAACCAATGCCAGTCTTGGATCTTGAGTAAGAATCACTCAATGGAAGGAAAAACGCTTAATATGTTGTGAGGGTTTTTCGCGTGCAAATTGGCAACCAATTTATTATCTTTGTTAAGGTCTCATCATCATACACCCTTAAACATGCATTCTAAACACATAATAAGGCGCGTAAAATAAAATGATAATGATATGCAGATGTATACTTAAAACATTGTTCCTAGAAAAAATTTCTCCTTTTCCTCTCTCCTGCTAGCACAAGTACTACTTCTACCCGTTACATAACACTTCTAAAGAAACCTCATTTACATTGAGGGGAATAGGTGAGAAGAGAAATACATAGAGTCAAAGAGGTAATTGGCTGGACGCGCAGGTCCAATTAATAAATTCTAAATTTATTACAATAATTTCCAAAATTGCCCCACCCATCTAATATCCATCTGATATACATTATTCATGCATCGCAACCATATATTCACACAAGCATGTTATTAATCAATCTAATCCAATTAATTAATATGATATTAGTGACCATCCAATGTTCAAACAACGCTTTGATTTTGTGCGAGTCAAACTCGTTTTGCGAATAAGTACTCAAAGTACGAATCCTTGAATTAAATTAAACTACAACATTAAATCCAATTTAATATGCATTTAATACTAATTCACTATTTAATTCCAAATTAAATATTACACTTTATTAATAAACCTTTGCGACTTAGATTCCAAATCAAAGCCCGATTAACATCCAATGTTAATTTAATTAAAGTCCAATGGGCTTTTAATTAATTTCATAAGGCATGGACTTTTGGTCAACTTGGGTCAAACCCAATAACCAAAGCCCAATCAAGGAATAACCCATAAGCCTATAAATCTATTTAGGCCCAATTAAATAATTAAGGTCCATTAAGTCATAATTGGACTTTATGGAAATGGTTTTGGGCCCAATTGGATCCAACCAATTTAGCCTAAACCCATCTTAGTACAACCAAGTCCATTTAAGCCCAATAACAACTTTTCAAGCCCAATTTCCAAAATTAGCTCAATTAATTAAATCACAAAAAATCCAATTTCACAATTTAATTAACCAAAGTGTATTACATAATTAATTACCCAAATTAACATTTCCAAAACATCAATTAGCCTAATTAATTATGCTTATTAACAACAAAACATGTCCAACACATTTTATCAAAAATCAAACCCATTTTCATGCTTCCTTTATCTCGGCAATATAGGGTTTTTCAAATCAATTCCGAATTCAATCCAATTAAATCCTCAATCAATATTCCAAACATGATTCCAACTCATCCAATTAATCAAAAATCAAAAAATCACCAAGACATTTTAGGGCATCATTCTCGGCCAAGCCATAATTTTGAGAAAAAATTGTTCCAAACAATATTTCATGAAATTGATCCAATCAAACTTCAATTAAACTACATTTAAGCATACTCAATCATCCAATTTCATCAAATCATGCTCAAATACATTTTACCCAATTTTAACCCTAAATTCAAGTTTCATGCTTTAACTCACTCTGATACCATTGTTGGGAATCTCTTAGTCCCTAGGATCGATTCAAACATAGAAACAACATGTGAATAAATTCAAGGAGGTGCGAAATACTCATAATGATCGGTTGAGGCGATGCGACGAACACAAAAACTTCAAGTCCTCCTCCAAGGTGCATTCGACAGTGAGCTGAATTTGGTCTCCAAAAATTCTGCCATGGATCATCTTCCAAGCTCCAAGCTTTCGTGATGTGATTCCAAGCTCACGGGTGGGTTTCCCTATCTCCTTCGCAAGACTCTATTGTGTGCTAGCACTCTTGATTTTGCCACAAAATCATCAATTGCTTCTCTTTGGCTCACGACAGTGAGCCAAAAACCAAAAGAAAACAGCCCACTTTGGGCGTGAGAGTGGGAGAGAAAATGAGAGAGAAGTGTGTTTTGGTTGTTGCAAAAATAAGTTAATGATTTTCTAAAAATCAAAACACATAAATTGCTTTCCAAAAGTCAATCCATAAATGCATTCAACCACCCCATCAACTATTCACATCACTCAATCAATCAAGTGACAAGTTGTCACATCACTCAAAGTGACTAATGATTTGACGCTTGATGCGACTAGTGGTTTGACGCTTGATGTGACTTGCGGGCCGCACTTAAGTTCGCAATACGAGTGTGCTCGCAAACACTCCCGGGCTCGGGTTCGCTAATTCCAAATTAACGAATTTTCCGTTGTGACGTAATTAAATAATTATGCCTAGCAAAATCACTATTTACGTCGCTAACGAATTAATTCTAAATTAACTCGTTCGCCCGAATTAAATTCTAAATTTAATTCCGCGTCGAAATCCAATTTCGTATAATATATCGAATATATTATTTTATCGATTAATTCCAAATTAATCGTTCTCTCTCTATAAATGATATTTTATCCTAGATAAAATATCTCCGTAATTAATCCCAGATTAATTTTCTCACTCTACTAATTAATCCCAGATTAATAAAGTGCGAGTTATACGTCATCGGTGAATCTTCGGGAAGCGACCCATGAGATCCCCGGATATGTTGGCAGTAAATCCGGTCGTCGGACTATCCGAACACGTAAGTACCTAGTACTACGTTTATACCGATTTACAAGACAAGGTTGGCTTCTAGCAAAGCGCCATGCCTACTCAATTCTCCATAAATATCCTTACAGGAATATGTGATCTATATCAGGCGTAGTATACTTAGTATTGCATTTTTCGATCCAGTATCGGATGTCACGTGCTAGGTCTGGGGCTGGAATTGTGTATGCCCCGTACGAAGCACATATCGGATCTCTGGTAACTAGTCTCTATAATCGGATAAACATGACCTAGTCATTTTATCCCGATGACTGCAGTACATAAGAGAACCAGTTCTGTATCCTACGTGACCATCATCTCCACTATGACTGGAGTGATACTTCCGTCTTGACATCACACCGAATACACTATAATTCTCAATATACCCAGCAGAGGCGTACACAGAACCTGTTAAAGCCCTGGACGACCTAAAACCAAAATGTATTGATTGTCGCAAGCATTAGCGGTGCAAGTCTCAGGTTAAGACCAAATACACATACCATGATTTCGGACTTCCATAGACACATAGTCATACTATCAATGGAATTTCGAGGGGTCTATCCAGAGCGAAGCTGTTTTTCGTACCATCGGTAAAACACAACCTCCTACTACACTTGCATGAGTATCATATACCCAAATATATGAGAACTATGTCGTTATGCCCTCACAACGCGCACAAGTGTAATACTAGTCTTTTAAGCATTATCGATGTCCAATCTCGATAATACTCTGACTAGGGATATTTAATGATTAAAACTTCGTGGATTGATACTGTCTCATATCATCTTGGTGATCTAATCACAAATGATAAGAGAGCAATTTCCATTGTCACATAGTTAATTTGTACAACAACACCATGATCTGTACAAATAGTGAGGCTATGGGTCATAACTGTCTAACACCTGGAGGGCTGTATACAGGATAATGAAACACTAGGGGACATAGGAGCGATAAACACGACAAGTGAAATATCCGAGATTGAGGAAAATGACATTAGAAAGGAGCCTGAGATCACTCTACATGCACTAACTAAGTGGACGGTACCAAGGACAATGCGAATTAAGGCAATTATTAGAACACATGAGGTGGTTGCCTTAATCGATAGTGGTTCCACTCATAACTTCATCAGTGATCAAATAGCCGAAATGTTTTGTCTGCCCGTAAAACCCACAACACCGTTTACTATCCGAGTTGCCAACGGAGAAAGATTATTTTGTAAAGGGAAATATGAGAAACTTATGGTTAACCTCCAAGGTAATGAGTTCCACCTCGATTTCTTTTTTGTGCCCTTAAATAGTTTGGATATGGTGCTAGGAATTCAGTGGTTGGAGACGTTAGGTTCAGTAGTTTGTGACTGGAAGGAACAGACTATGGACTTCATTTGGGAGCAACAGCCTAAGAAACTCCAGGAAATTGAAATCTCACCGATCTAAGACACCACAGTGCAGGGCGTCGCTAAGGATTATCGACAGGGATAAGCTGTTTTTGCTCTATACTTTCAGCTCGAAGGACAACAGAATAATGAGGAACTCTCGTTGGATATACAGGCATTGCTGGAGGAATATCCAGATGTCTTCATCGAGCCTACCAGCTTACCACCAGAACGCGAGATCAGTCACCAAATACCACTCAAAGATGGAACCGAAGCTATTAATGTGAGGCCATATAGGTATGCATATTTCCAAAAAACATAGATTGAGAATCAAGTTCAAGACATGCTCAATGCATGGCTGATCCGTCCAAGCACCAGCCCATTCTCCTCTCTAGTACTGCTAGTGAAGAAAAAAGATGGCACTTGGCGATTTTGCACAGACTACCGGGCATTAAACATGGCCACCATAAAGGATCGCTTTCCAATTCCAACAGTAGATGATATGCTTGATGAGTTATACGGAGCTGCATGTTTTACTAAGTTGGATCTCAAGGCCAGATACCACCAAATACGAGTTAGCAACCATGACATTCCAAAAACCGCTTTCCGCACTCACAATGGCCACTATGAATACTTGGTTATGCCATTTGGGCTATGCAATGCACCATCTACCTTCCAAGCAATAATGAATTCGATTTTTCGACAATATTTACGGCAGTTCATATTGGTGTTTTTTGACGATATTTTGATTTACAGTCCGACATGGGAGCAGCACTTGGAGCATGTCCAGCTTACATTAGCCATCCTCCGACAACACCAGTTCTATGTTAAGATGAGCAAATGTGCATTTGGTAAACAAGAGCTAGAATATTTGGGCCACATAATTACAAATCTTGGAGTCAAAGTTGATGACAGGAAAATTGCAGCCATGGTTGATTGGCCAAGACCCTCCAACATCACCAAACTCTGTGGGTTCTTAGGCCTCACTAGCTACTACCGCAAGTTCGTCTTAGGGTATGGACTAATAGCTCGACCTTTAACTAACCTCCTAAAGAAGGGGCAGTTCCAATGGACTGAAGAAGCAGAATCGGCCTTCTTAGCTTTGAAACACGCCATGACAACAACCCCCACACTAGCCATGCCAAACTTTACCGAATCCTTCACCATCGAAACAAATGCACCAGGGAACGAAATCGGTGTTGTCCTAACTCAACAACATAGACCAATTACCTATATGAGTCGAGCCTTAGGAATCACTAAGCAAACGTGGTCCGTCTACGCAAAGGAAATGCTCACCATCGTGGAAGCCATACGAGTGTGGAGACCATATTTACTGGGCCGTAAATTCTACATCAAAACCGACCACTAGAGCCTCAAATTTTTCTTGAATCAGCGTGTGGCAACCCCCGGAACAGCATAAATGAGTGGCTAAGTTACTGGGGTACGACTATGAAATCATCTTCCGACCGGGTCGTGACAACTTGGCAGCAGATGCTTTATCTAGGCGACAAGAGAGCCCGTTATTGGCTACAATTCATTTTTCAGAAGTGGATATTTGGAAGCAGATCCGCGACGCCTCTAAATCTGATTCCTACGTGCAACTCCTGGAAAAAAGGGCTGGAGATCCCTCTCAAAGCAACTTGACCTGGCGTGATGGGTTGCTGCTTTACAAGGGGAAGGTTGTGGTACCTGCATATCAATCCTTAAGAGCAAAATTGTTATATGAAGTTCACGATTTTAAAATTGGCGGGCACTCGGGTATCCTTCAAACGTATAGACGGTTACAACAACATTTTTATTGGCCAAAGATGCATCAAGCGGTTCAAGAGTATGTCCAGCACTGCGAAGTATGTCAACGCAATAAACCAAAGACCATGGCACCAACGGGCCCTTACCAATTCCTGCACAGGTTTGGGAGGACATCACTCTCGATTTCATTGAAGGGTTGCCCACTTCACATGGAAAAGACACCATTCTGGTAGTTTTCGATTGGCTCAGTAAGTTTGCCCACTTTATCCCCTTAACTCACCCATTTACAACCAAGGTTATGGCAGAAAACTTTATAGAAGGAGTCGTCGAGCTCCATGGAATGCCATGCTCCATCATCAGTGATCGCGACCCTATCTTCATCAGCAAGTTCTGGCAAGAATTCTTTAAACTTTCGGGCTCCAAACTCATGCTCAGCTCAGCTTACCATCCACAAATAGATGGCCAAACATATGTTATCAACCGCTATGTTGAACAATATTTACGCTGCTTTGTTCACCAATGGCCCCGAAGATGGAGTACTTATCTCGCTTGGGCAGAGTACTGGTACAATACCACCTACCACGCCTCAACGAAAATGACACCTTACCAAGCTCTTAATGGCCGCCTTCCGCCTCTGATCCCAACCTAATCGATGGGCCTCTCTAGGGGTGAGTAAAACCGATTTCAGTTCCGGTTCCGCATATAACCGGAACCTACCCGAAAAAAATTGGTTCCGCAGTAAGTGGAACCGGAACCTACCTAATTAAACAGGGTACCCTATTATTCGGTTCCAATCCGGTTCTGATTCGGTTCCGAATTACCCTATTTTAACATATTTTAATGAAAACTACATTCTGATACGAGTTCGTAGGAAAAAAAGGGGACCAAATCGAAGAGCGGAAGCTCAAGAACGAATATAATGAAAAATATTTTAATTAAAATGAATGATAAACACTTAATCACAAGACATTAAAATTGACAAACACTACCAAAGCATACACCTTCTGCTCAAGGAAAAAGTTAAGACATGCTAAAATACAATTCATGCTATATTATAATATGGGAGTCCAGAATTTATATCACACAGCATCACAAAATGGATTTTATTTTTGTCCAAACTTTGAGAATACTTTTGCTCTTCCAATTGAAAATACAGTTTGGCCTGCTAAAGTTGGATCAAGTGAAGAAAATAACTTTTGAAACTATAAGCAGCACAATTATGCTACCAAATCAATCACCAAAAAAAAAAAAGTATTATGTCCAGCTTACATACCAAGAGTAGAACTGATAATGCAGAGAGCGAGCACACACAATGCCAACAAAGCTCCCATCAAAGATAATTGTTACAATATCAGAAAACACAATCTAAAAATTTAGCAACAAATAGATGAATTAAAAGAAATATCTCAGAGCACCGAAATTTAAATCTCTAAATATTCACATAAATCTCTAAATGTTCATATAAACCGGTTCTATGGTCCGGTTCCGGTTCCGACCATTTTAGAACCGGAACCTACCCGGATAAAATCGGGTCATTCATTTTTGGAACCGGAACCTACCCGATTACAACCGGTTCCGGTTCCAAACCCAAAAAACCGGTTCGATTTCAACTGGTTCCGGGTAGAACCGGAACCGGTGCTCACCCCTAGGCCTCTCCCGAATTCATGACGTGGAGCAAACACTCATGCATCGTGATGAGTTGCTCCACCAACTCAAAAAAAAATTAGAGACCTCCATGAATCGAATGAAGCAACAGGCCGATTCCAAGCACCGAGATATCCAATTCGCAGTTGGGGATCAAGTCTTATTAAAGCTCCATCCCTACCGCCAGCAAACAGTTTTCAAACGGGCTCATCACAAATTCTCCAGCCGCTACTATGGACCTTATCCAATTTTGGAGAAAATCGGAGCTATAGCATACCGCCTGCAACTGCCCCCTACTGCTCGTATTCACCCCGTATTCTATGTATCGTTGCTAAAACCATACAATGACCCTCCAGCTATAAGCCCACTTGACTTACCCCTTCTAACCAATGATGGGGTCATAACACTTGAGCCTCAACAGATACTTGATACACGGTGGATTAAGCGTGCCGACGCCTTCATGAAAGAAAGATTGGTACAATGGCAACATCTACCCCGCGAAGAAGCCACATGGGAGTGCACGGATACTCTTTGCCATCAATTTCCTCATCTGATGCTTGAGGACAAGCATCCTCTTCCTGGGGTGGGCAATGATAAGCCCAGAAGATCCTATTGGACCCCAAGGCCCAACTCACGCTATGTGGACTGAAGTACTCAAGCCAGAAGACCAAGCCCATTTATCCTGTTTCAGCGCACATTTTCTTCTATAACATCATTTCCTTTTATTTCCTTTTATTTCATTTTATTTGCTGGTTCAGTTGCTGGTTTGTTTGTTTTAGGGTAGTTTAGCACGAATTTAGTCATGGGTAGTGGCTGGATAAATCCCCTACATGTTCGGACCACCACTATCTTCAATTCACTTGTTTCTTTGATGTATAAATCTGGAAGAAGACAATGAAAAAATTAGAGAAGTTAATGAAATTGTGGTTTATTCTCACCCAGAGAGAATACTTTTTCCTTGTTTACTTGTGTTTGTTGTGTTGTACATTGGGACCTATCACACAGTTGAACGCCTTTCTTCAATCTAGATGAGAAGCTCAAATGTAGAAAGTTATTTCGAGTCTCTATGTGGATCCCTAATTAAATGACTTTCTTTAATATGGGCGAGTCAAGAAATGTAAAGGGTTATTTAATTCAAACCATTTTTCTCAATAAATCATGTTGTCTCTTCATTCCTATAAATAATTTATATAATACGAATGTTTGAATTTTAAACTTAAATTCTCTTACCATATTAAATGTCACAAAATTTTAACTATTGACTTTAAATTCCGATGACAATTAGATTCATCGAGCAAGCTTTTGACCCACGCATAAGTCATGGACATTAGTTTAAGATGGACTGCAATTAGCGGACACTACTGATGCAATAATACGACATAAAAAGTATTGAAGTTAAAAAAATACAAACAATAATTGAAACTAATCGCATGAAATATCTTCTCAAAACTATGGGTGTCAAAAAGACCCGGATCCTACTCGGATCTGGAAGGATTCGGGTCCAATAAGACCCGGATCCGTAAAAAAATTTTGCGGACCCGAGTCTTTAGAATTAAGATCCGGCCATAATCGGATTCAGATACGGGTCTGGATGATTCCGGAAGCAGGTATCCGAGATCCGGTTTTAAAAAACATTTTAAGTACAAAAAAAAAATCATCATAATCTTAGGAAATATCTGAAGCAGTAGGTAGTAAGGAGAAAAAACAACATTTTAGGAAAACAACAGAAAGTAATATATTTGTCAACTTCAAATTAAACATGCTCAGCCAGAATTAACCCAGTAACCAACCTGAAGCAGCATGGATCATCATCATCAGTTCATCATCATCAATGCATGCGGATCATCATCAATCTTCAACTTCAAAAAAAAAAATAGTATAGCTTTTTCAAAAAAAAAAAACAGTGGAGAAAGATGCGGATCTCGGGTCCGGTTCGGGTATACCCGTGTCCGGACCCGGATGAATTTTCTCGGGTCCGGATCCGGACCCCGGACGTCAGAAATGCATCCGGACCCAGATCCGGGGTCCGGATCTGGATTTTACCATCCCTACTCAAAACATATTAGCCATGTATCAATTACCTGTTGTTGATGGTTGTTTTTCGTTTCAGGGTAATTCGAGAAAAATTATTTCTTAAACAAACTTCCCTAGTGAATTTGTTTGGTTAGTTGGGAACCAAAGTAAACTTGACAAGAAAATCAGAAAACACAGACAAGATAAAAGATTTAACGTGGTTCGACGGAATGGATCCAACCTACGTCCACAGGAACAAAGAAAAAAGAACTTTTATTACCACCTCGGGTTAGACCGACCTCCTTATCTCTCATTTACACTAAGTTTTTTTCTCTCTTTTTACAAGTTGTGCAAATGCTATAAAGTGCTAGTAAATAATTAGCCATCCATAGAGTTTTTCGAACAAAAAAAGAGAACCCTTCTATCGGAGTCTTCAACCCATATATATAGTACGTTCAAATCCGCTATTATACTAATTTTGACGTCAGCCACGTTACCCTGTTATCATTGCCTAGGTTCATTTTCTCAATCACTCTACAAATAGTAGCTCTGTCATTTGACACAACCACTCTCTGTCATCTAAACCTCATTAATTCACATTTTTTTTGGTAACTGATACACACTCTGCCCATGTGACAACCTGTATTCCAACTACTCACACGGTTTCGTGTGTCAGCGGATAAGCCTGAGACCCTCTTCCATCTCATCAGCCGCTGGCCTACTCCTATTTCATCAGCCATTGGGAGGCTTAAACCTTCGTTTATGGCTTAAATCGTCCGTATAAGAGCATAGTGCTACAACCTCGGCCTATATCCCCGGGTCGATGTACCAAAATGAGGGACACTCTTCCTTGTTCCTATTATCAGGTCGGGTCGGTAGAGATGTCTTTACTTCCTTCATATTTTCTTCAAAAAGGTCAAGCTAACATTAAGCTCATTGGCTGCTTTAGTTATAGACATGTAGAAATATTGAGAAACAGTTTCCCTTGATAAAAGTTTGAACATTTATGATTTTTTCTAGCTTATATCTTCTAATGATCAGCTCCTTATGTTTCTTTATTTCTGACAAAGCTTCCTCAGACGTATGTGACTGTGCATCGGTTGGCTTACTCCAAATCTCACTCTCATTGTTACAAGCACAAAACATATCTCCTTACGACCTCGGGCCAGTCTTCATCTGCATGAATATTACAAAATCTGATCTTTCTCATCGGGTCGGTCTTCATCTGCGCCTCGAGCTCTGGTCCTATGTCTGACCTCTCATCCTCAAAAAGATCTTGGACTTTCAGTTGTTAAGTGCCAAAAACTCATTCTACCTTTCTTCAGGCTTCACAATTCCCCGGGGATGAAAATAATCATCAATATATGTCCCTTAGTACTCGATATCAACGAGTTGGTGAGTTGATGCCGAGAACTTCAAAAATGATGTGGTGGCTCTTCCGTCTTCGGGTCTTGCTTCGTTATCATCCATAATGTCATGTCCTCGGGTCATGTAAGTATCTGTACCGCCAAAATATTCCTTTTGTGATGAATGTCATCTCCACTGTCGGTTAGAATTTCTAGGGTTTCCTAAGCCATTCCTTGGAAGTTGTGTAACCATCATGGCCTTCCTTAAATGTCTGTCATATGATTCTAGGGTTTCCTCCACTTCGTCTCCTCGAGATGCCACATGTCACGTACCCGTGGCTCGCGCGCCAAAATCGAAGATAGTTATATCACAACCAAACAATGGCTCTAATCTCGTCCTTCCATTCAAATTCAACGGGTGAGACCCTCATCACACGTGTCACTAATCCTGCCCACTAGCTTCAATCGGACGGTCAAAATCAACCCGAGCAGCCTATTTAAAGGCTATTGTGCTTCATTTTCCTCTTTCAATACTTCGTCTTCTTTAAAGAAACTGCAGCAATCTCTTGTGATTCTGAGCCTTCAACTTCCTTTAAAACTTCTCAGCATCTTCATCCATTTGAACAAGTAAGTTCCTACTGACGTTTTCTCTCTCCGTTTATGTTTCTACTTTCTCAATAATGGTGGTAGTTCACATGTATTAGATGCTTGTGTTTATGCTTTTTTTTTGGTAGTGGGAATACGAGGGATGAGTTAACTCATGCAGGTGTATTTATGTTATTTATATGTATATGCGAGTTTATTTTTCTGGGTTTTTGTGTGTGTTTGGTTTCAGTTGTGTTTTGAAGACTTACTTGTTCCGTCATTATTTAGGACACTTAGAGCTTTATATGGTTAGTTACTTGGTATAGATGATGATCATAACCCTAGTTTAACATTCTGCCTCGGGTCATACCTTGATAGAAATGTCTGACTCTGAGTCTTCCTCCCTAACTCCCCTTGAGATCCTCCCTACTGCCATGCTCACACACACAGTCGTACACTATGACACCACTCTGTCCACCTCCGAGGAGGACAACCAATCCTATCATAAACGGGTACCCCGACCTGAAATAAGTCACACCCGACTTGACTTCGCGAACCTCGACATGGATAAGGCTTCATCAATCACCAAGACTGAGTTGGATCAGTTGAGGGAAAGGTTCAAAAATCCATAGGACATCAGCCTAAACCTCTCAAAGGAATGGAGCCAGGCGAGCCGACCATATAATGGTGTCGTGGTAATATGAACAGCTTTCTTCGATATGGGACTACGACTGCCCATTCAATGCTACTTTGCAAGGATGTTATTGATAGGTGAAATCACTCACGTTACGCAAGCGTACGTATCTTTCAAGTAGCATAAAATGTATCGATCTCATGATGACTTAATACATATGCTATTAATTTATGAAGCTAAATTTCTACATGTATCTAATTGATTTGATTGTTAGTTTGATGGTGATTTTTATCTAAAACAAACAAGTAAATAGAATTAAGGTAGATTTTAAGTTTTAAACAATGATATGAAAATATCCAGAATTTTGAATCATGTCAATATCTTTCTAAAGATGAGTTGATTATTTTATGCTTGTGTGATATACTAGTTTATTAACCTGGAACACAAGAATATGCAAAAGTCTCTTCCGATTAGGGATGGCAATTTCGCCATAAACCCGCAAATCCGTAAAAACCCACCCGCAATGGGTAGGATTTGGTAAATATTTAAGCGGGTTTGGTGATTTAAAACAAAACATGTTGCGGGTTTGGTAATTGAGTAAAACCAGCGGATACCCATTGCGAGTATCTGCTACTATGGATGCAGGTTTTCGCCCGAGGTCCACAATCAAGAATATGAAGTATGGAGGCGCTAGCAAACCTGCAAAACAAAGGTAGAATGAGCGGGGAGTACTGCCCACCGGTGTGGTGGAAGCCATAGGCTGTCCGACGCTCAAGTCAGTGGCGAGGACGAGCTGTAAGTATGGAAGTGCAAGGCTTGATGTTACCTTGACTTTAGTTGATTGTGTTAGGGTTGGTGCTCAGAGTGCCAATCCGGATCGTATTTATATCTGATTCATAAATAGAAACAATTCCTCTTTCCATAATATTACTTATTTAATGGTAGCACCTCTTGTCTTTTATATACATATTCGATCTAATTGCGATTAGATATCTAATTATGATTAGATTGAAACTAAATCTGATTTAGTGATACATGTATATTAGACAAAGACCTTAGGATTTATAATATAGTGCGCAGTTACAACCTAGTTTGTAATTGACATTGGGAAACGTCACTATAAGTTGTATATCCTTAAATAAAGTTCCTGGTCAAGATTTACTAACACAGGTCGGTTAGCAAAATCTGCTGAGACCAGTACATGTCATATATCGTTACTTAGTCCGATGGTTTATCCCAATGAACCATGAGTCTCAGGATACTCGTGTAGACATGTAGGTGTTTATTTGATAAACATTGAACGATTCACTGAAGATTTCCTAATAGATGGTACACCAACGTCAATAGAAATCTTCTAGAGTTGAGTGAGCATAGTGGTCTTTCGACTTGAGATACCACGATGGATATATGAGTTATCCTCCACACTTTGATGGTAGTCACGTCATCGATCTATTTAGATCAGACCTCCGTATGTTCGTTAGGTGTGGACTGATGCTCATGATATCTTGTGCGTATCAAGATAGAATCCGTCAGTCCTGTGTACACGGCATATGCATCCTACACGTGTTTACGATTTAGTAAATACATGGTCATGGTATAACTTCGGAAGCCTGTTCCGAGTGTTATTTAGAGATCGTAAATTGAAAGTCGACTATATTATACCGAAAGGATTTGACGTTTTTATCTATATCTCATATATAATATGGATAGCCTGGGACGGAAGGATTATACGTATGCAATGACCTCGACTTGTATAGTTTAGCGAGATTATCTGTGGTAGTCATAATTCATGAGTGGGTGAATTATGGACACGAAATTGGATTTTGTGATGGATAAACCTAAACTTAGAGAGTCTCACAATATGAAGTGTACTAGTTGAGCATTTGGGCAATGTGTTATGAATAATACAAATTATTCATAATACTTCACCGGATTAAATGAGTTAATTCGAATCATTTAAACAGTTAAACGATAACACATGCATTCAGGATTTTTGGTCAATCATATTTATTGTGTATTTGTATTTGATACATAATTTGATTAGATACACATTAATTAATTGTCAAATGAGATTTTGACACATGCCATTAATATATGTATTTGTTATTTAATGTAAATAAAATACATATATAATAATAATTATATTAATTAATTATTTAAATATTTAAATGTTAAATATTTGAATAATTAATTGATAAAAATTTTCATAATTGTTATGAAAAATGTTTAATTATTATTGGTGACACATGTCATGATTTAATTAAACTTTAGGTGTGCAAATATGATTTGTTAACATAAAGTTTGATTTAATTAATTGAATTAATTTTTTCCAAAATGACCATAACACCCCTAAATGTCGGTCAAGCTTGCTTTAAAATTAGAAATTTTTTTTTCTCTTTCCTTGAAGCAACCATGGCCGAATTCCACCATTAAAAGCTCTCAAATTTTTGGTTTGAAGAAACCATGAAGAAAGTGAAGGAAAAATAAGAAAAGCTTAAGGATAATTGAAGATTAAAGGTAATCTTTATCATTCTTGAGTTTAGAAAGTTGGTTTCTTGTTCTTGTATTTTAGAATAGTTCTAGGGTTTATTTACTTATTGAAAATTGGGGCTTTTGGTTTTGGTGGATGGATTTGAAGGCCTTGAGCATGTGTGAAGTTGATTTGGGTGATATTATTGTAATATTTATCCAATTTGATCATTTGATGATATGTTGCCATTCTAGAGTGTTATGACCACTCTTGTAATGCCTAGAATTGTTCTTGGGTGGTTCATGTGTGGTGACTTTGATTGGTGTTGTGATTAATTAGATTAATGTTGAAAAAGTTGGATTAAACATGAAAAATTGATAATTATTGCTTCTGGATCAGATCTGGAAATACTGTTCATATGGTGGTGAAAATAATATCATATAAATGTATTGGATGTGTTTTGGGTGTTGGAAAAATTGCCGGAAATTATTTCGGAGTTGAAATAAGCGAAAACAGTGAAAAACAACGTTACCGGGTGACTTTTGAGCCAACCGGGTGACGGCTGTCCAAACAGTGAATTTTTCATTGTTCGGGCAGCCCATGAACTTCCCTAATACTATTGGGGCTGACCTAGGTAGCCCTCATGTGTATTGGGTAGTCGGTTCGGTCAAAAATACGTTTTATGCTATTTTGGGGAAAAATATTTTCGTAAAAGTTTCGCGATATTTCTTAACTATTTATATCGTTATTTGATATCGAATAAATATATTTATGTGAAATATGAATAAATTATTCATATTAGATATTGAATAATTTATTCGGTAATTTAAAAGTTTTAAAAATACGATTTCGCCCAAACAGCGCTTCCGCTGCGCCCTTTGCCCAAAACCCCAACAGATTGCCGTGGGGGCGGTGGCTAGTGTTAAGAGGGTAAGAATTTTTAAGAGTTTCAAGTGTGAGTGCTCGAAAAATACCTGCCTCAATAATGAATCATTTCTTCATATTATAGACTTCTTCGATATCAGCTTTAATTCCTCTATTAATTGATTGTCAGTTGGGTGTCTGAAACGGCTAACTACGTGGGGGGAATTTCTAGCTTTGATTTCAGGCGTTTCAGATTTGGGTAACTGATCAGTCAAAGGTTTGCTTGGTATGGCTCTCTTTGTGCGTGGGCCTGATAAGGTAATTGGGACCTAGGCCCAAGTCTATTCTGGGTACTGTTTGGAGGGATTGAGCTACTACTGGTGTAGGGCCTTGATGAGTGGAAAATATATCAATATTTATCGCCCCTTTTACTTAATATTGTGTCTAGTTTCTCGGGTTTGATGAACGTTTTGATGTGTTTTAGTTTATTTTGCAGATAAAATAATATTGGGACTCAATGGAATCATTTAGGACAAAATGTGGGTCAAATAAGGGCAAAAATTGGACTTGACATATTAATTTTGGAGATTGGAAACTTGAAAGGGCGTTCTAATGAAGTACAGTTTCGGAAATTCCAATTTTGCGTAATTTCGTATTTTGGACATAACGTTTTACTCCGATATTGGATTGAGGTGAATCAAGTTCCAGATTAAAGAAGACTCAAAGATCTACAACTTTCAAGAACAAAATAATTTTGAATTATAAAGATTTCATGACCGCAATGGATGAAACATCCGGAAGTGTGTTATGTGTAATTATTAAAGTCATTTTCAAAGCAAAAAAATAATTAAAAAAATAAAAATAGTCAAACTCCCACCAAACATGATAGCAATTAGTGGAGCGATTAATAATGGATTTGGTGGAGCAATTAGTGGAGCAATTAATAATGGATTTGGTGGAGGCAAAATTTTGCCTATAAATATCAAGCCATTTCATTTATAAATTCATACTTTATTCTTTGAAATTCCTTAAGAATAACTAAGAAGATTGTATCTTGCTTGTTTATTTACAGCTTTCAGCAATTAATTTCCACTTTCGCACTTTCTTTTCTTTACTTTTAAGTCTTTACTTTCCGCAATTTACTTTTACGCAATGAGGAGGTAACTCCCCCTTGCTGGGGTAAAAAGTAAAGCTTTTATTATTGCTATTTAGATTAATCTCCCTTAATTATACTATAATAAACCTGACTTAATGAGGATACCGCCATATTGGTCGGTTGGTAATTAATTAAAAATTGGTTTTAACCTGACTAAGCATGGATACCGCCTGGTTGGTCGGTTGGTAATTAATTATTAATTTGACTTAATCAGGATACCGCATATATGGCTGGTTGGTAATTATCACGCAAAGTTAATATATTATATTAAGGGAGATATCTAAAATAGTAGTAATAAAAGTGGATCCTCTAACCCCCAGCATTTTCTTTTATTATACTTTTACTTTATTTACTTTCAACAATTTACTTTTCAGCAATTTACATTTCAGCAATTTACTTTTCAGTATTTAATTTCCAGCAATTTACTTTATGTCTTTTATTTTATTTAAGTTCTTACCAGCCTAGTTATGTGTCGTAATTAAGTTAGTTATCTGGGGTTATGATGAATTCCAATATCACCGGTTTATAAGGGGTTAATTTACAGTTTGAGTAATATAAAGGTTTATTTATTGAGTCTTAAGCTTAATGCTACTTGTTAACTGGCCATTAATAAGATTGATTTGGTAAACTTAAAATGAACTTGGAAAATGGATTTTAGGCTTAAACCCTAGACTCAATAGCCCACGATCTTCCTTGAGGATAGATAACCCTTTAATAGATCTCCTTACATGATAGGAATATACCTGTCGGGCGGGGGCAGCATTATTTTGAACTTAATCTTAATGAATTAGATAACTTGGTTGACATAAGAATATGATTGATTAAGTTACACTGGGTATTTGTATCTGACCATCGGAAGAGGCTTTTGTATAATTTCGTGTTCCAGGTTAATAAACTGATATATTACACAAAAGTAAAATAACCACTTCATCTTTTAAAAAGATATTGGAAAGATTCAGAACCCTGGATAGTTTCTAAATATTGAATTTTCTCAAACATACAAACCTGAATTCATGGTTAAGCAGGTCTTAACCATGCAACACATGTATTTGAATCTATACCTCTATAATTTTAATTTAATTATGCATAAGTCATATTGGATATGCATTGCATGTTTTAAATTAAAATTTTTATTTTGACCCAAGCATGTTAATGACTTGATTGTCATAAATCTCCTGTGATTATGTGATACTTTATTTTAAGTAATAGTATTAGTAATGTTGGAGCATTATTGGATGACCTATCTTGTCAATACGGAGATGAATGAGTTCTTATTACTTATGCCCAATACTGTCACTATTGTGGGGGTATAAGTGGTCGGAACTTAAGTCACTCCGGTAAAACATTAGATGTAGCGTGATGAGTTGATGTGGTCACTCAAAACCATTATTATTGTGAGGGTGTACTTACGAAACTCATTTGTACACCTTGACAATTATTCAACTGGAACACATTTTAATCCAATACCGTCATTATTGTGAGGATAAGAAACGGTTCAGGACCAAACTTAGGAGGCACATGAATGTGATTGACCTTGGAGGTTTACCTAATGAGTTTATAAAGGTCAATACCGTCATTATTGTGAGGCTGAAGTAAATATCATGGGATCCACTTCCCGCTATGAAATTTTGATTGCCATATTTCTATTTTTCTGTTAAGGGATATTACAGAATTACGTAAAATAATGAGAGGACACTAATAGATTTAAAATCCATAATCGTATTAGTGTTTTTATATTGAAATGAAACTATTCTGCTAGTGTTTAATTGTTGTCTTGTAGAAGGTTATCGTAAATCCATTGGCTCGACTTTTAGATTCCTATAAATTGAAAGGAGCCTCAAACTACTTAGAGTAGGAGATGAGCATACGCCTTGTCTTGTAGTCAAAACGATTTAGATATGTTTGCTTTGTGAAGCATTCGATGCAAGCCATATATGAAGAAATTCATAATATATTACGTATGTTGGAGCATGATTTGAAGAAAGTCAATCCCACTTTGTACCTCTATGGCGGAGCAAGATCTTCAAAGACTTCTATGAAGTCTAGGAAGATTAAAGTGGGAAATAAAAAGAAAGACTCCAAGAAACAAACTGCAAGACCGCGTGTGGACACTGAAAATATGATTGTCCAGAGCTGAAAGGAAAAGTAGGAACCCCATGTAAGCTTTGTATTTTTCCTATTATTGACATCTCATTAGCCTTAGATGCAAATAGTGGTTGGGTGTTAAACATCAGTAGTCTTACTTATATTTGCAACTTCATATAAGCCATGAGAGTTAAAAAAAAAAAGCCAAACAAATGAGAGAACCAGTTTAGAATTGGCAATGGCGAGACATTAGATGATATGGCTATAGAAACTGTTGTTCTATATCTCTCTAATAGATGTAAATTAATTTTATATGGCTGTTATTATATACCCTATATTATTAGACAGATAATATCGTTACTGATATTGGATAAATAGGGATATAAAATAAACATTAAAGATAGTGTTTTATGTTTATATGACAAAGACAACTATTTGATAAGTGAATGTTCTTTATCTAAGAGTCATTATGTTTTGGAAACATATCAAGATGTCTTTAATGTAGAGGAAAATACAAGTAAAAGATTTGAAATAAATAATACTGAATTATAGCATATGAGATTGGGCCACATATGTGTTAAACTCCTATCAAAATTAGTTAAGGATGGTTTGATTGAAAATCTTACCTTATATCCTTATCTGATTTGTGAGTCATGTATCAAGAAAAATGACAAAGGCCCCATTTCTTGGTGTTGGACATCGTGCTGAAGATTTATTGGAACTAGTACACAGTGATGTGTGTGGCCCATTAAATCATGTCGATCATGATGATTCAACTTACCTCGTGATGATAAGTCAAGATATGTAAATGTCTATTTGATGAGACATAAGTTGGAAACATGGTTAAGCAGGTCTTAACCATGCAACACATGTATTTGAATCTATACCTCTATAATTTTAATTTAATTATGCATAAGTCATATTGGATATGCATTGCATGTTTTAAATTAAAATTTTTATTTTGGCCCAAGCATGTTAATGACTTGATTGTCATAAATCTCATGTGATTATGTGATACTTTATTTTAAGTAATAGTATTAGTAATGTTGGAGCATTATTGGATGACCTATCTTGTCAATACGGAGATGAATGAGTTCTTATTACTTATGCCCTATATTGTCATTATTGTGGGGGTATAAGTGGTCAGAACTTAAGTCACTCCGGTAAAACATTAGATGTAGCGTGATGAGTTGATGTGGTCACTCAATACCATTATTATTGTGAGGGTGTACTGTACTTACGAAACTCATTTGTACACTTTGACAATTATACAACTGGAACACATCTTAATCCAATACTGTCATTATTGTGAGGATAAGAAACGGTTCAGGACCAAACTTAGGAGTCACATGAATGTGATTGACCTTGGAGGTTTACCTAATGAGTTTATAAAGGCCAATACCGTCATTATTGTGAGGCTGAAGTAAATATCATGGGATCCACTTCCCGCTATGAAATTTTGATTGTCATATTTCTATTTTTCTGTTAAGGGATATTATAGAATTACGTAAAATAATGAAAGGGCACTAATAGATTTAAAATCCATAATCGTATTAGTGTTTTTATATTGAAATGAAACTATTCTGCTAGTGTTTAATTGTTGTCTTGTAGAAGGTTATCGCAAATCCATTGGCTTGACTTTTAGATTCCTATAAATTGAAAGTAGCCTCAAACTACTTAGAGTAGGAGATGAGCATACGCCTTGTCTTGTAGTCAAAACGATTTAGATATGTTTGCTTTGTGAAGCATTCGATGCAGCCATATATGAAGAAATTCATAATATATTACGTATGTTGGAGCATGATTTGAAGAAAGTCAATCCCACTTTGTACCTCTATGGCGGAGCAAGATCTTCAAAGACTTCTATGAAGTCTAGGAAGATTAAAGTGGGAAATAAAAAGAAAGACTCCAAGAAACAAACTGCAAGACCGCGTGTGGACACTGAAAATATGATTGTCCAGAGCTGAAAGGAAAAGTAGGAACCCCATGTAAGCTTTGTATTTTTCCTATTATTGACATCTCATTAGCCTTAGATGCAAATAGTGGTTAGGTGTTAGACATCAGTAGTCTTACTTATATTTGCAACTTCATACAAGCAATGAGAGTTAAAAGAAAGCCAAACAAATAAGAGATCCAGCTTAGAATTGGCAATGACGAGACATTAGATGATATGGCTATAGAAACTGTTGTTCTATATCTCTCTAATAGATGTAAATTAATTTTATATGGCTGTTATTATATACCCTATATTATTAGACAGATAATATCGTTATTGATATTGGATAAATTGAGATATAAAATAAACATTAAAGATAGTGTTTTATGTTTATATGACAAAGACAACTATTTGATAAGTGAATGTTCTTTATCTAACAGTCATTATGTTTTGGAAACATATCAAGATGTCTTTAATGTAGAGGAAAATACAAGTAAAAGATTTGAAATAAATAATACTGAATTATAGCATATGAGATTGGGCCACATAGGTGTTAAACTCCTATCAAAATTGGTTAAGGATGGTTTGATTGAAAATCTTACCTTATATCCTTATCTGATTTGTGAGTCATGTATCAAGAAAAATGACAAAGGCCCCATTTCTTGGTGTTGGACATCGTGCTGAAGATTTATTGGAACTAGTACACAGTGATGTGTGTGGCCCATTAAATCATGTCGATCATGATGATTCAACTTACCTCGTGATGATAAGTCAAGATATGTAAATGTCTATTTGATGAGACATAAGTTGGAAACATGGTTAAGCAGGTCTTAACCATGCAACACATGTATTTGAATCTATACCTCTATAATTTTAATTTAATTATGCATAAGTCATATTGGATATGCATTGCATGTTTTAAATTAAAATTTTTATTTTGGCCCAAGCATGTTAATGACTTGATTGTCATAAATCTCATGTGATTATGTGATACTTTATTTTAAGTAATAGTATTAGTAATGTTGGAGCATTATTGGATGACCTATCTTGTCAATACGGAGATGAATGAGTTCTTATTACTTATGCCCTATACTGTCATTATTGTGGGGGTATAAGTGGTCAGAACTTAAGTCACTCCGGTAAAACATTAGATGTAGCGTGATGAGTTGATGTGGTCACTCAATACCATTATTATTGTGAGGGTGTACTTACGAAACTCATTTGTACACTTGACAATTATATAACTGGAACACATCTTAATCCAATACTGTCATTATTGTGAGGATAAGAAACAGTTCAGGACCAAACTTAGGAGGCACATGAATGTGATTGACCTTGGAGGTTTACCTAATGAGTTTATAAAGGCCAATACCGTCATTATTGTGAGGCTGAAGTAAATATCATGGGATCCACTTCCCGCTATGAAATTTTGATTGTCATATTTCTATTTTTCTGTTAAGGGATATTATAGAATTACGTAAAATAATGAAAGGGCACTAATAGATTTAAAATCCATAATCGTATTAGTGTTTTTATATTGAAATGAAACTATTCTGCTAGTGTTTAATTGTTGTCTTGTAGAAGGTTATCGCAAATCCATTGGCTCGGATTTTAGATTCCTATAAATTTAAAGGAGCCTCAAACTACTTAGAGTAGAAGATGAGCATACGCCTTGTCTTGTAGTCAAAACGATTTAGATATGTTTGCTTTGTGAAGCATTCGATGCAAGCCATATATGAAGAAATTCATAATATATTACGTATGTTGGAGCATGATTTGAAGAAAGTCAATCTCACTTTGTACCTCTATGGCGGAGCAAGATCTCCAAAGACTTCTATGAAGTCTAGGAAGATTAAAGTGGGAAATAAAAAGAAAGACTCCAAGAAACAAACTGCAAGACCGCGTGTGGACACTGAAAATATGATTGTCCAGAGCTGAAAGGAAAAGTAGGAACCCCATGTAAGCTTTGTATTTTTCCTATTATTGACATCACATTAGCCTTAGATGCAAATAGTGGTTGGGTGTTAGACATCAGTAGTCTTACTTATATTTGCAACTTCATACAAGCCATGAGAGTTAAAAGAATGCCAAACAAATAAGAGATCCAGCTTAGAATTGGCAATAACGAGACATTAGATGATATGGCTATAGAAACTGTTGTTCTATATCTCTCTAATAGATGTAAATTAATTTTATATGGCTGTTATTATATACCCTATATTATTAGACAGATAATATCGTTATTGATATTGAATAAATTGAGATATAAAATAAACATTAAAGATAGTGTTTTATGTTTATATGACAAAGACAACTATTTGATAAGTGAATGTTATTTATCTAACAGTCATTATGTTTTGGAAACATAACAAAATATCTTTAATGTAGAGGAAAATACAAGTAAAAGATTTGAAATAAATAATACTGAATTATAGCATATGAGATTGGGCCACATAGGTGTTAGACTCCTATCAAAATTGGTTAAGGATGGTTTGATTGAAAATCTTACCTTATATCCTTATCTGATTTGTGAGTCATGTATCAAGAAAAATGACAAAGGCCTCATTTCTTGGTGTTGGACATCATGCTGAAGATTTATTGGAACTAGTACACAGTGATGTGTGTGGCCTATTAAATCATGTTGATCGTGATGATTCAACTTACTTCGTGACTTTCACTGATGATAAGTCAAGATATGTAAATGTCTATTTGATGAGACATAAGTTGGAAACATGGTTAAGCAGGTCTTAACATGGTTAAACAGGTCTTAACCATGCAACACATGTATTTGAATCTATACCTCTATAATTTTAATTTAATTATGCATAAGTCATATTGGATATGCATTGCATGTTTTAAATTAAAATTTTTATTTTGACCCAAGCATGTTAATGACTTGATTGTCATAAATCTCTTGTGATAATGTGATACTTTATTTTAAGTAATAGTATTAGTAATGTTTGAGCATTATTGGATGACCTATCTTGTCAATACGGAGATGAATGAGTTCTTATTACTTATGCCCAATACTGTCATTATTGTGGGGGTATAAGTGGTCGGAACTTAAGTCACTCCGGTAAAACATTAGATGTAGCGTGATGAGTTGATGTGGTCACTCAATACCATTATTATTGTGAGGGTGTACTTACGAAACTCATTTGTACACCTTGACAATTATTCAACTGGAACATATTTTAATCCAATACCGTCATTATTGTGAGGATAAGAAACGGTTCAGGACCAAACTTAGGAGGCACATGAATGTGATTGACCTTGGAGGTTTACCTAATGAGTTTATAAAGGCCAATACCGTCATTATTGTGAGGCTGAAGTAAATATCATGGGATCCACTTCCCGCTATGAAATTTTGATTGTCATATTTCTATTTTTCTGTTAAGGGAGATTACAGAATTACGTAAAATAATGAGAGGACACTAATAGATTTAAAATCCATAATCGTATTAGTGTTTTTATATTGAAATGAAACTATTCTGCTAGTGTTTAATTGTTGTCTTGTAGAAGGTTATCGCAAATCCATTGGCTCGACTTTTAGATTCCTATAAATTGAAAGGAGCCTCGAACTACTTAGAGTAGGAGATGAGCATACAGAGTAGGAGATGAGCATACGCCTTGTCTTGTAGTCAAAACGATTTAGATATGTTTGCTTTGTGAAGCATTCGATGCAAGCCATATATGAAGAAATTCATAATATATTACGTATGTTGGAGCATGATTTGAAGAAAGTCAATCCCACTTTGTACCTCTATGGCGGAGCAAGATCTTCAAAGACTTCTATGAAGTCTAGGAAGAATAAAATGGGAAATAAAAAGAAAGACTCCAAGAAACAAACTGCAAGACCGCGTGTGGACACTGAAAATATGATTGTCCAGAGCTGAAAGGAAAAGTAGGAACCCCATGTAAGCTTTGTATTTTTCCTATTATTGACATCTCATTAGCCTTATATGCAAATAGTGGTTGGGTGTTAACATCAGTAGTCTTACTTATATTTGCAACTTCATACAAGCCATGAGAGTTAAAAAAAAAGCCAAACAAATAAGAGATCCAGCTTAGAATTGGCAATGGCGAGACATTAGATGATATGGCTATAGAAACTGTTGTTCTATATCTCTCTAATATATGTAAATTAATTTTATATGGCTGTTATTATATACCCTATATTATTAGACAGATAATATCGTTATTGATATTGGATAAATAGGGATATAAAATAAACATTAAAGATAGTGTTTTATGTTTATATGACAAAGACAACTATTTGATAAGTGAATGTTCTTTATCTAACAGTCATTATGTTTTGGAAACATATCAAGATGTCTTTAATGTAGAGGAAAATACAAGTAAAAGATTTGAAATAAATAATACTGAATATAGCATATGAGATTGGGCCACATAGGTGTTAAACTCCTATCAAAATTAGTTAAGGATGGTTTGATTGAAAATCTTACCTTATATCCTTATCTGATTTGTGAGTCATGTATCAAGAAAAATGACAAAGGCCCCATTTCTTGGTGTTGGACATCATGCTGAAGATTTATTGGAACTAGTACACAGTGATGTGTGTGGCCCATTAAATCATGTCGATCATGATGATTCAACTTACTTCGTGACTTTCACTGATGATAAGTCAAGATATGTAAATGTCTATTTGATGAGACATAAGTTGGAAACATGGTTAAGCAGGTCTTAACCATGCAACACATGTATTTGAATCTATACCTCTATAATTTTAATTTAATTATGCATAAGTCATATTGGATATGCATTGCATGTTTTAAATTAAATTTTTTATTTTGACCCAAGCATGTTAATGACTTGATTGTCATAAATCTCATGTGATTATGTGATACTTTATTTTAAGTAATAGTATTAGTAATGTTGGAGCATTATTGGATGACCTATCTTGTCAATACGGAGATGAATGAGTTCTTATTACTTATGCCATATACTGTCATTATTGTGGGGGTATAAGTGGTCAGAACTTAAGTCACTCCGGTAAAACATTAGATGTAGCGTGATGAGTTGATGTGGTCACTCAATACCATTATTATTGTGAGGGTGTACTTACGAAACTCATTTGTACACCTTGACAATTATTCAACTGGAACACATCTTAATCCAATACTGTCATTATTGTGAGGATAAGAAACGGTTCAGGACCAAACTTAGGAGGCACATGAATGTGATTGACCTTGGAGGTTTACCTAATGAGTTTATAAAGGCCAATACCGTCATTATTGTGAGGCTGAAGTAAATATCATGGGATCCACTTCCCGCTATGAAATTTTGATTGTCATATTTCTATTTTTCTGTTAAGGGATATTATAGAATTACGTAAAATAATGAAAGGACACTAATAGATTTAAAATCCATAATCGTATTAGTGTTTTTATATTGAAATGAAACTATTCTGCTAGTGTTTAATTGTTGTCTTGTAGAAGGTTATCGCAAATCCATTGGCTTGACTTTTAGATTCCTATAAATTGAAAGTAGCCTCAAACTACTTAGAGTAGGAGATGAGCATACGCCTTGTCTTGTAGTCAAAACGATTTAGATATGTTTGCTTTGTGAAGCATTCGATGCAAGCCATATATGAAGAAATTCATAATATATTACGTATGTTGGAGCATGATTTGAAGAAAGTCAATCCCACTTTGTACCTCTATGGCGGAGCAAGATCTTCAAAGACTTCTATGAAGTCTAGGAAGATTAAAGTGGGAAATAAAAAGAAAGACTCCAAGAAACAAACTGCAAGACCGCGTGTGGACACTGAAAATATGATTGTCCAGAGCTGAAAGGAAAAGTAGGAACCCCATGTAAGCTTTGTATTTTTCCTATTATTGACATCTCATTAGCCTTAGATGCAAATAGTGGTTGGGTGTTAGACATCAGTAGTCTTACTTATATTTGCAACTTCATACAAGCCATGAGAGTTAAAAGAAAGCCAAACAAATAAGAGATCCAGCTTAGAATTGGCAATGACGAGACATTAGATGATATGGCTATAGAAACTGTTGTTCTATATCTCTCTAATATATGTAAATTAATTTTATATGGCTGTTATTATATACCCTATATTATTAGACAGATAATATCGTTATTGATATTGGATAATTGAGATATAAAATAAACATTAAAGATAGTGTTTTATGTTTATATGACAAAGACAACTATTTGATAAGTGAATGTTCTTTATCTAACAGTCATTATGTTTTGGAAACATATCAAGATGTCTTTAATGTAGAGGAAAATACAAGTAAAAGATTTGAAATAAATAATACTGAATTATAGCATATGAGATTGGGCCACATAGGTGTTAAACTCCTATCAAAATTGGTTAAGGATGGTTTGATTGAAAATCTTACCTTATATCCTTATCTGATTTGTGAGTCATGTATCAAGAAAAATGACAAAGGCCCCATTTCTTGGTGTTGGACATCATGCTGAAGATTTATTGGAACTAGTACACAGTGATGTGTGTGGCCCATTAAATCATGTCGATCATGATGATTCAACTTACCTCGTGACTTTCACTGATGATAAGTCAAGATATGTAAATGTCTATTTGATGAGACATAAGTTGGAAACATGGTTAAGCAGGTCTTAACCATGCAACACATGTATTTGAATCTATACCTCTATAATTTTAATTTAATTATGCATAAGTCATATTGGATATGCATTGCATGTTTTAAATTAAAATTTTTATTTTGACCCAAGCATGTTAATGACTTGATTGTCATAAATCTCATGTGATTATGTGATACTTTATTTTAAGTAATAGTATTAGTAATGTTGGAGCATTATTGGATGACCTATCTTGTCAATACGGAGATGAATGAGTTCTTATTACTTATGCCCTATATTGTCATTATTGTGGGGGTATAAGTGGTCAGAACTTAAGTCACTCCGGTAAAACATTAGATGTAGCGTGATGAGTTGATGTGGTCACTCAATACCATTATTATTGTGAGGGTGTACTTACGAAACTCATTTGTACACCTTGACAATTATAAACTGGAACATATTTTAATCCAATACTGTCATTATTGTGAGGATAAGAAACGGTTCAGGACCAAACTTAGGAGGCACATGAATGTGATTGACCTTGGAGGTTTACCTAATGAGTTTATAAAGGCCAATACCGTCATTATTGTGAGGCTGAAGTAAATATCATGGGATCCACTTCCCGCTATGAAATTTTGATTGTCATATTTCTATTTTTCTGTTAAGGGATATTATAGAATTACGTAAAATAATGAAAGGGCACTAATAGATTTAAAATCCATAATCGTATTAGTGTTTTTATATTGAAATGAAACTATTCTGCTAGTGTTTAATTGTTGTCTTGTAGAAGGTTATCGCAAATCCATTGGCTCGACTTTTAGATTCCTATAAATTGAAAGGAGCCTCAACTACTTAGAGTAGGAGATGAGCATACGCCTTGTCTTGTAGTCAAAACGATTTAGATATGTTTGCTTTGTGAAGCATTCGATGCAAGCCATATATGAAGAAATTCATAATATATTACGTATGTTGGAGCATGATTTGAAGAAAGTCAATCCCACTTTGTACCTCTATGGCGGAGCAAGATCTTCAAAGACTTCTATGAAGTCTAGGAAGATTAAAGTGGGAAATAAAAAGAAAGACTCCAAGAAACAAACTGCAAGACCGCGTGTGGACACTGAAAATATGATTGTCCAGAGCTGAAAGGAAAAGTAGGAACCCCATGTAAGCTTTGTATTTTTCCTATTATTGACATCACATTAGCCTTAGATGCAAATAGTGGTTGGGTGTTAGACATCAGTAGTCTTACTTATATTTGCAACTTCATACAAGCCATGAGAGTTAAAAGAAAGCCAAACAAATAAGAGATCCAGCTTAGAATTGGCAATGACGAGACATTAGATGATATGGCTATAGAAACTGTTCTAGATCTCTCTAATAGATGTAAATTAATTTTATATGGCTGTTATTATATACCCTATATTATTAGACAGATAATATCGTTATTGATATTGATAAATTGAGATATAAAATAAACATTAAAGATAGTGTTTTATGTTTATATGACAAAGACAACTATTTGATAAGTGAATGTTCTTTATCTAACAGTCATTATGTTTTGGAAACATATCAAAATGTCTTTAATGTAGAGGAAAATACAAGTAAAAGATTTGAAATAAATAATACTGAATTATAGCATATGAGATTGGGCCACATAGGTGTTAGACTCCTATCAAAATTGGTTAAGGATGGTTTGATTGAAAATCTTACCTTATATCCTTATCTGATTTGTGAGTCATGTATCAAGAAAAATGACAAAGGCCTCATTTCTTGGTGTTGGACATCGTGCTGAAGATTTATTGGAACTAGTACACAGTGATGTGTGTGGCCCATTAAATCATGTCGATCATGATGATTCAACTTACTTCGTGACTTTCACTGATGATAAGTCAAGATATGTAAATGTCTATTTGATGAGACATAAGTTGGAAACATGGTTAAGCAGGTCTTAACATGGTTAAACAGGTCTTAACCATGCAACACATGTATTTGAATCTATACCTCTATAATTTTAATTTAATTATGCATAAGTCATATTGGATATGCATTGCATGTTTTAAATTAAAATTTTTATTTTGACCCAAGCATGTTAATGACTTGATTGTCATAAATCTCATGTGATTATGTGATACTTTATTTTAAGTAATAGTATTAGTAATGTTGGAGCATTATTGGATGACCTATCTTGTCAATACGGAGATGAATGAGTTCTTATTACTTATGCCCTATACTGTCATTATTGTGGGGGTTAAGTGGTCAGAACTTAAGTCACTCCGGTAAAACATTAGATGTAGCGTGATGAGTTAATGTGGTCACTCAATACCATTATTATTGTGAGGGTGTACTTACGAAACTCATTTGTACACTTTGACAATTATACAACTGGAACACATCTTAATCCAATACCGCCATTATTGTGAGGATTAGAAACGGTTCAGGACCAAACTTAGGAGTCACATGAATGTGATTGACCTTGGAGGTTTACCTAATGAGTTTATAAAGGCCAATACCGTCATTATTGTGAGGCTGAAGTAAATATCATGGGATCCACTTCCCGCTATGAAATTTTGATTGTCATATTTCTATTTTTCTGTTAAGGGAGATTACAGAATTACGTAAAATAATGAGAGGGCACTAATAGATTGAAAATTCATAATCGTATTAGTGTTTTTATATTGAAATGAAACTATTCTGCTAGTGTTTAATTGTTGTCTTGTAGAAGTTGGATATTTGATGAGACATAAGTTGGAAACATTTGAAAAGTTTAAATTATTCTGAAATGAAATAGAAAAATAAACCGATAAATTCATCAAGTGTCTTCGATCAGATCGAGGTGGTGAATTCATGAGCAAAGAATTCAGATGTTATTTAAAGGGGAATTGGATTCTCGGCCAATATAGCTCATCAGAAACTCCTCAACACAATGATGTGTTTGAGCAGAGAAATATACTTTATTGGATTTGGTACGGTCAATGATGAGTTATACAGATCTTTCATATTAACTTTGGGGTAACACTTTACTTATTTTTGCCTACATATTTAATAGGGTTCCATCGAAAGTTTTTTATACGACCCTATATTAGATATGGTACGGTAGAAATCCAAGTCTTATATATTTAAAGATTTGGGATTGTCCTGCATAAGTTAGAGTTACACAGCATGATAAACTAGCACCAATGGGGTATAAATATAGGTTCGTTGGATATCCTGGAAATTCTTTGGGATATCAATTCTACGATTTTGAGCAACGAAATGTATTTATTGCTCGTTTTGCCACTTTTCTTGGAAAATAATTTTTGAGAGAAAGTGGGAATTGTGGAAAGATTGAACTCAATGAATTTGATCCCAACATTGAGGAACCTGAGATTGAACCAAATATCCAACTAAGTGAATGATCTACAACACATGTTCTATGTAGGTTGAATAGAATATCAAGGCCTCTAGAGAGGCTGTTTTTAACGTCTGATGCGAGCCTTGATGTTCTCCTCTTAGAGCAAATGGATCTGACTACGTATGAACATATGATATTGGATATCGATTCGGGAAAACGACAGGAAGCCTTTTAGTCCGCGATGGATTCTATGCATGACAATCAAGTCTGAGACTTGGTTAAACTTCCTGAATGAGTTAAATCTATTGGTTGTAAATGGGTTTATAAAAAGTAGCGAGGGCCCGATGGAAAGTTGGAAACATTTAACGCCTGACCGGTAGTGAAAGGTTATACTCAACGTCCTGAGATTCACTATGAGGAAATTTTTTCACTAGTAGCCATGCTAAAATCTATTAGGATTCTTTTAGCTATTGTTTCATATCATGACTATGAGATATGGTATATGGATGTGAAAACCGCATTCCTAAATGGATTTCTCAAAGAGGATATCGATATGGAACAACAAGAGGATTTTGTATCCAGTAAGACTTCAAACTTGGTTTGTAAGCTCAATAAGTCTATTTATGGACTTAAACAGACATCCCGAAGCTGGAATCGTCGTTTTGATGAGATAATTAGATTATCAGGATTCATCAAGAACGATGAAGAATCGTGTATTTATAAGAAAGTTAGTGGAAGCATAATAGTATTCCTTGTATTATATGTAGATGATATCCTTATCATTGGGAATTATATAAGATTGATGCAAAATGTGAAAGCCTACATTTGCATGAACTTCTCCATGAAAGACATGGGTGAAGCTTCCTATATACTGGGTATAAGGCTCTAATGGGATAGAGTTATGAAGCTTATAGGGTTGTCGCAATCCACAAACATAGATAAAATGATAGAAAGATACAGTTTTACCAACTATAAGGCAATAAATATAAGTTTTTTATACAACATATATTTTTTTGAAGAAAATGACGCCTCATACTGAGGAAGATAGAGTTAGAATATCTAACTTGTCATATGCTTCTTGTATTGGAAGCATTATGTATGTTATGCTATGTATGAGACCTGACAACAGTTTCGGCGTTAGTGTGACTAGCCGATATCAATCCGATCCAGGTAATGATCATTGGACAGCCGTGAAACATATCCTGCAATATCTTAAGGGGTTAAGAGATCCACTTTTAATATTTCAAATTTAGAAATCTCACTTTTATAATATATAAATTGTCATTATTGTCCAATTAATTTATTTCAGAAATTAATTATGCCAAAATATATAAAATCAGCCATAAAGGCGGTGATAACTTTTGTCTATAATAAGTCCAGTTAGGTACTCAATTATGCTAAATAAATAAAATCAGGCATATAGGCGGTAACAAAGTTTGTCAATAATTAATCCAGATTTAAATTAAAAAATACTCATTAGATTACAATTCATATATTATAATATAAGTGAGATTAATCTATATTCTCATTTTAAAAGCTTCACCCTTTACCCCAGCAGAACGAAATTAGGTACTCATGATTTGAATAAAAACACACAAAATTTTATTACTGAAAGAAAAAGAAATTATAAGAAAGCTTTAAAAAAATAAAATACACAAGATACTCTCTCCCAAAATTCTACAAGAGAAATTTAGAAGAAACGCATGAATTTTTAAGGCTGAGCATCATCTTATTTATAGAAGACGCTCAGCTCTTTCTTCAATTGCAAATTACATTTGCAATTGAAGAAAGTTACATGTGGAGGGTCCATCCACCGAAAGGTGGAAAGGTAGATGGTGACCCTCCACCAATTTTATTATTTTTTTAAAAAATAATTATGTATAACAGACTTTGGATTTTTCATCAATTTCGGTCTTGAAAATCTCAGAACTAGAAAATCTTATCAACAGTAAAGTTGTAGATATTTGAGTCTTATTTCATCTGGAACTGAAATCGCTTCAATTCGATATCGGAGTAAAATATTATGGCCAAAATATGAAAATTGCGCAGGGTTGGAATTTCCAAAATTATACACTGTTATAACCCCCTTTTAAGTTTCTGGCTCCAAAATCCAAATGTCACGTCCATTTTTCTAATTATGCATCCAAAGTATTATTTCACCTACATAAGAAATAAATATCACAATAAAAATATATAAAACATAAATTTAATTATTATTTTACAATTGTGCTAAATTAAGGAGATTAATGAAATTATAAATGTAAAGTGATTAGTTTTTTTTTTTTTTAATTAAGTGTACACTTTTTAATGCTCATCACAAGTTCTTGAAAAAATGAGTGTCTCTTCAACAAGAAGCAACCGAGTTATCCTGGGAGAACATTAGCCACAAGAAATCCGTAAAGCACCGAGGCGAGACTAATAAGTTCGTAAGGATAGAAACATCTCAGCTTGGTTTAAGTTTTTCATCTTCTTCAATAATTTACAGGTTTTTCTAAGTATACATATTTAAGTTTTATTGAATGTATGATAATAAAAATTTGATTGTATGATGCATGTTAAAATTGATTAATAACACATCCGACCAACATACACGTCAATGAATATGTCTTCTAATGAGACACCTAATAAATATACATGTAATTTTTAGAGAATTTTCCTACATTTATTTATAGGGGTGGTCAATAGAGCCTTAATTGTCAAAACTCTAAGATAGTTAATCTTTTACTAAAGTCGTCAATAAGTGTGAGCTCACTTGATTAAGACAACTATACTCCATATAATAGGTTTTTGATTCGATTCATTACGGTGACGAGAGTAAATAAATAATTCATATAATTATTAATCTTTAGCCCCAATTTCTAGTAACCTTTGAGTCTTTCTCTCACAGCATTTGAGCATGGTTTTATCAGCCTACAGCTATGCTTTGATTTCATCCTCTTTGAAGCCTAATCTATATTGATTTGTCAAGCGAAATCCAGCCTCTATAAAAATAATATCGGCGTTGAGTTTGAATTTAAAAATAATAATATTGCACCATTCAAATAAGCGTGAGGTATTGAACTCCCATATTCTAATAGACGTAAGAAAAAAAAAATGGATTCTTGGTTTGCTGTCCAGGAACCGAGGGAAGTTCTTGGCTCCAAGAGGTGGAAAATGAAACAAACAGAAATTGAATAAAATTACAGATTGTAAGTCTAAATTGGGAGGTGATTTTTAATTAAGTAGGGTCAGTTATATAGATATTATTTTGCTCTAGTAGCGAGATACATATATATTTTTGAAAATTTATTAAAATATATTTTATAAATTAATAAAAAAAAATTAGAGATTGTTTTTTTAGATAATTTTGTTTGCTAAAATAAAGAGTATCTATCACTTTTTTAAAAAAAAATCAAATCAGATTGAGATAATTTTATTTTTTCCTGTTAAAATAAAAAATATTTACCATTTTTATAAAAATCAAATTTATTGTCTTGGTTCAATATAAGATTTCTCTTTATAATTTATATCAATATCAACTTAAATTTTTCCGATATTACTGTGACTGAGGAGAAGAGAATATATTAAATTGAAAGTAGAAACAAGTAGTCGGGGTTCTTAGGTTTAGAAATGATACATGCGCATAAAAATGGTACAAAAACTTACACATAAACATTAAAAAACAAAATACATGACAACAAATATTTCAATACAGATAAAAAATAATATTTGTTATGTTTGTATATATTTATATAATTTTCTCCTATCACTTTCCAAAGACCAAAAAAATGTTTGAATTATTGAATTCACTATTACGTCGAAAATTAATTCGACGCTAAAGATACATTTTTGCGTCGAAAAATAATATTCGACGTTAAAGGACTAGTTCATTTGCGTCGAAAATTACTTCGACGCAAGTAATACATCTTTAGCGTTGAAAATTCTATTCGACGCAAATGAACCGGTTCTTTAAAAAAAATATCCGAATGTTTCGAAAGTAAAGTTTTCTTAGAAAATAATTTTCTTATACTCTTTAGCGTCGAATTATTCGACGCTAAAAGTAATAAAATAATATTTATATTTTAATATTATTTCACCTTTAGCGTCAAAATATTCGACGTTAAAGGTATTAAATAAACTTTCTTTCTTTTTTTATTTTAAAATACATTTAGCGTCGATATTTTCGACGCTAAAAGAAAAAATTAATAAATTTTTTATTAATAACAAAATTATTTGGCGTCGAAAATATTCGTCGCCAAATACCTAATTTAGCGTCAAAAAAAGAATTTCAACGCTAAAGGACTATCATTTATCGTTGAAACACTTTTTGAAGTAAAATATTGTACATAAGTGTCGAAATTTTAATTTCGACGCTAATTATCTTTCTCGTCCACTTTTCAGCGTCGAAAATTTCCGATGTTAATAATCTTTAGCGTCAATAGAGTTTCTTTTAACGTCAATTTTTTTTGACGCTAAAGACCTTATTTTTTATAATGATTCCAATAGACGGGGGACCAAGGGAACTCTAGTCAAAATATCAGTGGTCTAATGTCAGTATATCTACGTAATAAGAAGTATTTTGAAGGCTATTTTTTTTTTTTAATTCGGGAGAAAAAAATCATGACGATAAATGTTATAGGGTTAGACGACTACTAACTAACATATTTCATGGTAAATGTTGTTTTAATACTTAAAGTGTAAGACAATTATTTACATAATCTATGAATTTTTAAAAATTATTTAAAATATTACTGTCGTTATTTTCATAACTATTTGTTATGACTTTTCTAAGAATAAAATAAGACTTGTCATAAAATGGTTTACAAGATTGGTTTGATGATCAAGCCCCCTCTGCTGGGTTTTCAAGAAATCTTCACAAGGGCTATTAAAAATTTTAAGATATAAAATAAGAATTTCAATTTTTTTCCGCATTGTTGTAATCATTTTCTCACTCTCCTTTTTAAGTTGTTTATCACATATTTTTTTATTGAAATTTTAGTTATAAAATTGTTATTTCTTTGATGTTTAATTGCAAATGAGCAAAACTTGAATCGCAGATAGTCTGCCAGTTCAATTTGTTGATGCTAAGATAAGGAACCCACAAAGAACAATGAGCAAAATGATGCTATGTTCATCCCCAAGCCAAAACACACACTAAATGTTACCTTCCAAAGATTGATGACCAACTTCACAAGGATGGAATTGGTCATTGAGTATTTCATGTGAGGTTCAAAGCAGCAAAGATTTTTGCCAAGATCAAGGAGTTGACTTGGAGCTCAAAGCTTGGAATTTAAGCAGAAGTAAGTGTTGCTATCCTCTCCGAGTAGCGTGGTTTGGTGGTATAGGATTCAGGATATCACCCCGAGGTCCTGGATTCGAATTCAGAGAGTGTATTTATTGTAAGAGCCTGAGACAGCCGGGGGTTTTACCTCCTCCGCTTAAACTCGGAAGTGGTGGTTTGGCCGCGGGGTTTCCAACAATTCCAAAAAAAAATAAAAAGAAGTGTTGCTATCATTGATTGGAATCGGGTACAATTGAAGTTGTATTAATTCAATTAAGATGTTAAATGATATGTATGATGCATGGAAAGTGTGTGAGATGTAATGAATTCTGGGTTTGAAGTGTTCCAAAAGTTGAATCTATGAATTTGGCCTGAACCATTTAGAGGAAATGGAGGTTCAAGGTCTAAATTTCACTAACCTTAGGTACGGGAGGTTCCGATAATTAATTAAGGTGCGCGTAAGCGAGTGCGGACACCCTAATAATTAAAAATAATGAATGGATAACCTATTGCGTTTTACACATGAAAATATGAAAAATCAGATAGGAGCGGCTAACTGATTTATCAACTAACCGCTTGAATCCGGCTAACCGATTTAAAGAATTTGTCTCACCATCTACTCTCTCTCGGAAAATTTAAATTTTAGGGTTTCTGTTGAACATGCTAACTGATTCAACCAAAATATTTTAACATTTGATTATTTTCTTAGCTTCTAAAAGTAGAGGAAAAAAATAGTAGAAGAAAGAGGAGGAGAAAAAGAACATAAACAGCAGCTTTCAAATTACAGTTGTATGTGTTTATCAAACATTTTACAATAATGAAGGTTGCTACAGGGCAACACTAAAAGGAGACGTAACGTCAATTTGAAAATATTATTTAACTAACACTTTTAAATAAAATAATGCTACTTTTTATGAAAATTATGTCTGAAAAGGCAAAATCCAAAATGATGTTATTTTGGATTTACCTGTCCGGATATGAATTTGAGCGTAGTATCTTTTTCCCCTTTTAATATGATTTTAAATATTTTTAAACGGACTCTTAGTGGTTTTTAATCGGCTTCGACAGTTAAAAGTGAAATCTAGTTATTTACCTTAAAATAGATTCCAGTTATACAATTTTCATACAAAACTGAGCAAGTTCTGTGACAAACAGAGTGCAATATACCAGTTGCCTTAAGACATATAGAATAGATTAGAATTTATAAAGAGAGAAAATGCAAGCAAGTTTGTCCAGAATTTATTTACCTAATACAATTTGCGGAGGCTAGAGAGTAAAGAAACATAAATTGAGTAACTTCACCTGGCATCTTCACTTCCCAGTTGAGAGAAAACTTTGCTTCCTAATGAGATTAAACTGTCCTGGTCTCTCAAAATGAGCATTTCATCATTGCTAATCGAGTCACTAAACGAAGGAAAACGCCTGACATTAGGCAATGGCAATGGCAATGCAGCTGAAGCATCAGTTGTGCTGTCCTCATGTGGCTCTCTTCTTGTTGCAGTTTGTTGAAGCTGTAATGCATACTCCAAGTCCCACAACACATCACCCATTGTTGGCCTGTCATCACCATCTTCTCGCAAACATTTCTCCGCTGTCTCAGCAAATTTCCTCAATGAGTTTGGACTGATATGACCCTTTATCAGAGGATCTACAATCTCTTCAAGTAGCCCTATGTTCTTTTTAAGCAGTGCCCATTCAGCTAGGTTCACTTGCTCTCTTGGGAGTGAGGGATTGATAGCTGGTCTTGCGCATAGAACTTCGAAAAGAACAACACCAAATGAATAAACATCAGATTTTTCTGTTAACTGTTGTGTCCTGAAGTACTCAGGATCAAGATAACCAAAAGTTCCTTTAACAGCTGTGCTAACATGGTTTGCATCAGGAGTGCCCAATCTTGAAAGGCCAAAATCAGAAACTTTGGCAACATGATTCTTGTCCAGCAAAATATTTGTGGACTTAACATCGCGGTGAATGATTCCTCCAGCTGAACCTCTGTGAAGGTATTGCAGACCTCTAGCTGCACCAATGCATATTTCAAGCCTTTGCTTCCAGGACAAATAGGGCAACTTTGAATTGTATAGATGATCCCTCAAGGTCCCTTTTTCCATGAATTCGTAAACTAGTATCATCTCAGACTTTTCATCACAATACCCAATCAAGGAAACAAGATGGCGATGGCGAATTTTGGATAAGACCATTATTTCTGTTCGGAATTCTGGAAGGCCTTGGCCTGATCCTGGTTCGCTTCGTTTTACAGCCACTTTCATGCCATTCCTGAGAGTTCCTTTGAAGACATTCCCAAATCCTCCCTTGCCAATCACCAACTTCCTATCAAAATTACGCGTAGCAAACTGAATCTCCATCAAAGGAATTTTTAATCCAAGGTTTATATTATGCATTGGGGAGCCATAAGCTGTTCCCTCAGGTACCTTGCTATGAGAACTCCCTCCTCCATATACATATAAAGGAGACCAATCCGAATTTAATTCAGCAGCCTTCTGCTTTCTGCTCTTCAAAACAAAAAATAATACAACTGCCAACAAGCAAACCAGAGCTGAACCTCCAAGAACTGAACCAACTACAATCAAGACATGGTCATTCTTGGGTCCATTCACCCCAGGAACTGAACCTGATTTCTCCATTACCTCCATTATCTCCAATCCATTCAAATAGGCCACTTTAGGCTCCAAACTTTTTGCATTAGGACCTACACTAATGTTCATAACTCCACGATCATCTGAATCAACCACGAAATCAAAGTAAAAAGGTGCTGCAGTCTGGTAAAAAACTTTATAAGGGTTGATTTCCTGCGAATAGTTTCCATCGACATAGAGATTAAAGATCAAAACATTTGGAGATATACTAACAATGTCACAGAAATGAACCCGAACAAAGTGCCTAGTATTCTTCCTCACATTAAAACACCATGTCATGTTGAAGTTATTAGAAGACACATTAGTATTTATATTCAGTATTTGGGCAGTCTGGTAGACAGAATCCGGAGCAGTGTATTTGCTACCAGACTCCGGATCAGGGTATTCGCTAACTATTTCCTGATAGTTAAGCTTTGCTGAAGAATCACGTTTAACTGCAGTGTCTGGATTGTACAAATAACTATCATCCGGAACCCAGTTCCTCCCTAGAGTGTCATTATCTTGTGTAATCACAGAGCCACCAACGTTGATTCTATAAATTGTTTGTAACGCCTTCGAGTGAATACCCTGGTAACTAGTCATTTTTCCTGAAGGCCCAACTTGTGGAGCAATATCAGGAATGAAACTTTGAGGTAAAGGGTCCACAGGGAACACTTCAATGGCGTTAACAAACGCAAAAGATGACACATGAGGCCTAAAGTAGATACCGAATTTGCCTATAGTGAAGCTAAGAAAGAAGTCCATTGTTACAGGAGATTTGCTGCTGTTTTGGGCAGTAAAATTATTCAACAGCACAAACTGACCTGAAGTCGAAACATCGAAAAAAGCTGTGGAGAGATTGATTGTAGAGGTGGAGAAAGCAAAGAAATGAAGGCGTACCAAATGAGTACCATTACTGCTGATATCAAATTCATAGACAGATTGTTGTTCCTTGAAAACTCTAGCTGTTTGATAAAGAGCTGAGGCTTCTGCTGGTAACTGGCTGCTGTTTTGAACAGAGCTGCTCTGCTTTGTAAAGGAGATGGAATTTGAATTCATGTCTCCTGTGAACATCCGATTTGCAGAATTCACGTTGGCGTTTGAACCACAGTTGATGAAGTACTTGTCAGGGAGAGTGTAAGCTGAAGAAGAAGAAGAAGAAGAAGTAAGCACAAGAATTA
>SKCR01034833.1:0-82504 GCA_019454045.1 Zanthoxylum bungeanum
TCAAAACTCAAATCCAAATATCATATTTTTAAATATATTTGAAAATTAAGTCGATCACATCTTCAGAGCATTACATACACATACAATAGGAATCTGAAAACGTGTAGTTAAAGGAACGCAATACACAACTCACCAGGCGCAATATAGCCGTAGGATCCAGCGACACACGACATGGAACCATCGGTCTCACATGCTTCACTTTGCAAGGCCTTGGCTATCCCAAAATCGGCTACACGTGGCGCCATATCAGCGTCCAACAATATATTGTTACTCTTCACATCCCTGTGTACGATGGCCGGCACGCAGTCGTGATGCAAATATGCTAGCCCTTGAGCCGCACCCAGTGCTATCGTGAACCGTGTGCGCCAATCCAGTGAACCTGCGCACCCCTTATGTCCATGCAACACGTCAGCTAAGCTTCCGTTTGCCATATATTCATACACCAAAATCTTAAAATCTTGACCGTTGCAACACATTAATAATTTTACAATATTGCCGTGACGGACCCGACCCAAAGTTTCAATTTCGGACCTGAACAATGTTTCGGTTTCCGGTTTCTGGGTGCTGCTCCCCCAGAGCTTCTTAACTGCGACAGTTTCACCTGATTTGAACTTTACTCTGTAGACCCGACCCGATCCTCCTGACCCAATCAGATTTTGTTCTGTCAAATATGAAATTATGTTCTCTTTACTGAACCCGACCCGTTGAAAAGTCACCACGTTCCACGGACTTTTGGGTGATCTCATGAATCCGTATTTGACTTTGAAGAACCAAAAGAGAGACCCGAATAAAAGTAATCCACAAATAGCCAAAACTACAACAAAGTAAATGGTACCGGGTTTGGTTCTCGAGCACGAAGGGAGAGGTTTCAAATCCGGACTGCAGAGACCCGGGTTACCCAATAAACTAGATATAAACAAATCATGATCAAAACCGGAAGGCACTTCACCGTACAGTTTATTATTTGAAATGTTGAACTTGTTGAGCTTCAACTTGGTCAACTCCACCGGAATTTCGCCGGTCAACAGGTTACTTGAGAGGTCCAACGTCGTCAAAACCGGTAAACTTCCAAGTTCCGGTGGAATATTACCGGTAAACCGGTTCATTGAAAGATTCAACACAATCAAACCGGTCAATCGGTTTAATTCTCTTGGTAATTCTCCGCGGAACATGTTTTCTTGCAAGTTAAGCTGTTGTAAATTGTTCAGTTGAGTTACGCACGTGGGCACGTGACCAGTAAAGCTGTTTTGGCTTAAATCCACGGCTTGTAGTTGACGCAGGCTGCATATTTGTGACGGAAGTTCGCCGGAAAAGTTGTTACCGTTGATTATAATAGCCGTTATCTTACGAGCGTTTGAAATTTCCGGAGAAATCGAACCTTCAAATCTGTTATTACACATTTCAAAAAAATCAACTCCAGGGAGACTCCAAAACTTGCTAGACAATTCTCCCTGTAATTCGTTGCCGCCAAAACGCAGATAATTCAGCGTTTTGCAGTCTCCATACGATTCCGGGATCTTTCCGGAGAACCTGTTGTTGAAAAGAACAATGCGCTGGAGCTTGTTTCTGTAACAGAGAAACTGAGGCAACTCACCGGTAAAATCATTCGTAGACACGTCAAAATATTCCAAATTGGAATATTTGCCAAGATTTTCAGGCAACTTTCCGGTGAAGCTATTGTTGAACAGATTTAGTTGAACAAGATTGGGATTTGAGGCTAAGCTTAGAGGAATTTCGCCGGTGAAGTAATTGTCGTTTAGATGCAGAGATTCAAGACTCATTGCGGCGACAGTATCTGGTAAATTTCCGGTGAGATTGTTCTGTGAGACATCAAGTCTAAGCAGAGTAGTTAAATTGCTCAAAATTTCAGGTAATTCTCCAGATAATTGGTTGTTAAAGAGCTCAATTTGCTCTATTTTTGCCAATCCTGAAAAGCTTTGAGGAATTTTCCCAGATAGAAAATTGTATGCCAAATCAAAATTTGATAAAAAAGCTAACTTGCCTAGTGATTCCGGTATTTCCCCGATAAGATTCGCCTTTGCTACATATAAAATTTCAAGCTTTGATAAATTCCCAATACTAAATGGCAGTGGACCTGGCTTAAATGGATTAAAAGCAAGCTCGAAGTGAGTCAACTCACTAAGATTGCCCAGAAAAGAAGGAATCGTACCGTTGAGTAAGTTTCCGCCAAGTTTGAGCACTTTTAAGACCGGAAACCGGCCGAAACTTTCCGGGATATCGCCCGAGAAATTGTTGCTAGAAAGATCAAGGACTTGTAAGTTATCAAATTCTCGGGATAAATCCGGTAACTCGCCAATGAATACATTCATATCGAGTGCTAAGACTTGCAGGTGAGAGCAAGGAGATAGAGACTGGGAAGAGAGAGTACCGTTGAAATAATTGTCAGATAAAGTGAGGTTCCGTAGGGTCCGAATCCGACAGAAACCGTTCGGAAACCCACCCGATAAATTTAACCCGGACAGGTCAATGGCAACAACAGACCGATTTTGAGTCTCACAAGTAATGCCAGTCCAATTGCATGGACTCTGGTGGTGAGTTGTTTGAACAAACCAGTCGCTGAGTTTTCCATTCGGGTCGTCGAGTTGGTCATTCTTGACCCGAATCAAGATTTCAGCATCCCCATTGAGAGATATGACCAGTGAAAAACAGAACAAGAAGGAAAGTAGTAGTGCTATAAGTGATTTGGTGCCAAGAAATTGCATTTTCAATTCACAGTATGAGAAATGGAAACTGATGGGCAGTGAGCATTTGGTGGTTTTGTTTTTTCCTCATGCATGGAGATGGTGACAAGTACGAGGAAAAGAAGGATTTTTAATAGTTTCAAGGCGTTCACATGGAAATAGCTGTGAATTTGAAAGAAGTTGAAGTTGCTTTTTCATCTTTTTGGGATTATGTGTAACAGACTACAGACCATGATTAGTCAGAGATAATAAGGTGCTAATTACCCCCAATTAGAGGGTTATAATTTGCAGAGTGAGAGACAGAGAGCCCAAAGATTATCGCTTTGATGGTATGGTTTTGGGTTCGAATATAAGAAATGTATTTTTAGTAAGAATTTAAGATAATAATTGATTTTTTTTATCCGTTAAAGTTCGGATTGAAAGATTTGATGGCGAGATTTCCAACATTATAAAAGAAAAAAAAAATAGTGAATGAAAGTAGCATTAGATCAAAATTCATAAACAGTAGGCTTTTGTTGCCATTTTGATCTACCCATTGTTTTATTTTTTAACTTGTATATCACTCTTATGTCACTATTTAAGCCCAGCATCATAATCTCTTTAAAGATAGAGACAAAACAGGGTGGCCAAATGAAGTGATTGGTGCCAAAGAAGGAAGCGTTATTATTCCTTTGGGTATTTGAGAAACAAAAATGATACATTCACACACTTTCACTTAAAGTTTTATAAACTCTCTCACTGTATCTACAGTAAATCATTATAGCTACAGTGAGAGAGTTTGTAAAATTTTAAGTGAAAGTATGTGTGAGTGTATCATTACTCTCAAAATGGTACAACTTCAATTTCTAGGAGCAATGGATAGAGCCGAATTTTTTTTGTCGTTAGGAATCATAAAATGGGATGTTTACGAGGAAAATTTAAATTGGATAATTTAGGATCATTTAATTAATAAATAATGTGTTTGATGTATTTTGAGAATGATCGATCAAAATAGAGAGAGAAAAATAACTACAATATATGTTATTTATTGATTTGATGATCCTATAGAAACTATCCATATATAAGTTTTTCTCGCTGTTTAGATATTGTGAGTGAATGTATGATTGGTTGATTCATATATAGCTTGATTTTTAGACTAAAAATATGTTGTTCCAGGCACAGTCACGGGTAAAGAGATTTTGAATTTGAAATGTTTTATAAGATTTTCATTTTTTTTTTTATCAATTTTAAATATGAGTCTCATTTTAAAAAATCGTTTAAGAGATCTAATATTTAGTCAAAAAGACGAGAGAAGTGTACTTTATGAAATAATGGTCATTGGGGTTGGTTTGCGTCAATTTGAGAATTAATTCCATTTCCTAAATTCGGATCATCTAAATTTAGGGGTGGTAATTTGGGTCAGGATTCATTTATTCGTTTGATTCGATTCGCTTTAAAGCGAATACGGGTTTGAAAAAATGAATTCGTTTAATAAATGGGTCAATTCGATTCGATTCGTTTATTAAACGAATCGAATACGAATTTAAGCTCATTTATTCGTTTATGATTCGTTTTATTATTTTATTTACTAGTTCTTGTTAATTTTCAATTAAGATTCGAAAAGTTATAGCTAATTATCATAGAAAATGTAATATTTTCGATATTTGGTGAGGTATTTTTAGTAAAAATATTAATTACATATTTCATATGTATATATTTATGAAGAATTAATATAAATCAAGTGTGGTAAATTATTTTATTAAATAATATCATTGACTAAACGAATAAACGAATATTCGTATTCGATTCGTTTAATAAACGAATCGAATACGAATCCTGATATCATGATTCGTTTAATAAACTAATCGAATACGAATCCATCATATTTTGATTCGATACAAATTTGATTCGTTGATTCGTTTTGACACCCCTATCTAAATTAGACTAGAAAGTAAAGTGAATTTGGATTAAATCTTTTGCTCAATTTCTTTCAATTAACCTGAAAAAACTTGAAAGATTGTGTTTGTCTTTACTAGAGAGATATATAAATGAAAGCACGTGACAAATCATACTTGTGGAATAATTATTACACCCTTTCAAATTCATAAATAATTCATGAATCAATTAAATTCTGAAGGAATTCCCTAACCACAATATTAATAACTAGAGTCACATTTTTTTATAAAAAAAACATGTGCCGCAATAATAATTCTTATAATATTTAGAGTAAAATAACTGTTAAACTCATTAAGTACTCATTCAGAATTTAAAATAATTTTAGAGATTTAAAACTTAATTTTTTGAATTTATTATTTTATTTACAAAAATTTTTTAAAAAAAAAATCAGTGTTAAAGGATTACTCAAGAATTATAATTAGCATTGTTGTAAAATAATTTTAAAATATAAAATCATGAAAACTTATCATCTTTATAAAATTAAAAACTTTTATACATTGAAGCTAATTACTAATACAACCATCTAGTAAAAAGGAATTAAGATATAATATTCAGTTGAGTTTGTGCTGAATATTTAATCAATTATAAAAGTTTATCTAATGCGGACTTCATGTGTGTCCCAATATTTAGTATAAACACAACTCATAATGCAGTAAAAATATGACAAATACTAAACCATTTCTAATGAAAATTTGTCATAATTACTAACATCTTGTAAGAAGGAATTAAGATATAGTGTTGAGTTGAATTTGTGTTGAAAATTAAATCAATTATAAGAATTTATCTAATATGAACTACACGTGGATTTCAATACTTAATATAAACAACATCTCAATACTAAATTCTAATCCAATGAGAAGATCTAATTATCCTTTTGAAATGCCAATCCATCAAGAAAGGCATCGGATTCCCAAGTGAAAGAAAATATATTCTTGAAGAGACAATTAATTTGTTACCTTTCATTTCATTTTCTACTATTCATTAGCATTTTAGCAACATTAAGTCTTAAACTTTCCATCTTTGCTCTTGGTTTTTGTGGCAAAATCAGTGTCAGCGTCGGCGTAAAGAAACCGTTGTGTCTTGTTGAGAATCTATCGAAATTAATATTAGATGTTCCTCGAGGCCATATATATGAGCATTTTATATGGGAGTTGATTCACAAGCTGTGTCTTGGTTGATTTAGAATTTGTAAGTCCCGAGCTATGTCTCGGTTGATTTCTGGGCAGTGCTATAATTGTATGTATCTAGAATCTCAGTTGATAGCATATTGTAATTATATAGTTTTGTAATAATTCAAACAAAAAAAAAAAAAAATAACTCTTTCATTATAATAATATAATGTGTGAATTCAAATGCCATGCATTTCTCCCACAAAACTTGCCTGGAGCCGAGTGTTTTTTATGTTTCGAGTTTGCAATAAACGTTTGAGATCAAGGCTCGATCCTTTGCCTCCCTTTAGCACATGTAGCAAGATATCATTCGATTATTTGATGTGTGATATAGTATTTAATTTTTAGTCAATGACTTTCTGGACATAAGCGGAAACCGTTTATTTACGAAAAAAATAGGGGTAAGATTGCGTATATATTGGATTTTTTTTTCAAAACCCACAGTGTGGGAAGTCTCTTGTGATGAACTATTTGTTTGTCCAGTAGGGGTGTTCACAGATCGAATCGGGTCAAATTTTGTTAATGATGATTTTTGGGCCTAAGGGTCGTCAGCAGCTCAGGAGGGGCATGAGGGGAATTTCAAGTTCAGAATACTATAGCCCGAGGACATTAACCAAGGGTATCTGGTCCAAAAGAATGGTCGGGCTCGATCTTCATTCCCATGCCGACCTGATGAGTATTAATGTTCGGAGAGGTCAGTGGTCAAGGACCTCGGATCTGACCTGACCAGCAGAGCTCGGAAGGGCGGAAAAGTATTACTGCAGTCGTCCGATCTCGTGGAGGAGAGCGGGTCAGTATTGATCAGGTCAGGTATACCGGTGTAAGCATGGCACGAGAACTTGTACCTTCCATAAAGCTTTGATGCGACAAGAGAAACTGGCAGGGTTATCTTCTAACACACGCTACGGCGTGGACAGGTAAATACAGACTGTCATCATAAAGACAACGTGTGGAGTCTTCCCAAGAAAGAGTGGTTTAATGAAATGTCAGATGGCAGGTCTACTTTGGCGATAGAGTTGGGGCAGAGAGCCTATTTGGCAGCAGTAGGTTCACGTGGATGATGTCACGAGGACGGTGGAACAATGCTTTTTTCCTTAGTATATAAAGATAATGAGAACACTTTTGTAAGGGTTAGCAAATTTTACTCAAGCACTACTTGTAAGAAAGAGAGAAAACTGTTAGTACGATAGAGAGATATAGTAGCTCGGTCATACCCGACCACTTGTAAAAAGAGGTCAGTCAAGTCCGACCACGTATAAAAGACTTCATTTCTTTGTGCCTGTGGATGTAGGTTGGATCCATTCCGCCGAACCATGTTATATCCTCTGTTTTCATTTGTGTGTTTACTTTTTTCTGCTAAGTTTGCTTTTGGTTTCTAACAAACCAAATAAATTCACAGTTGGGGGAAGATTGTTCGAGGAGTGAGTTTCTGGATTTGCCCCTGGAACGAAAATCAATTGTCAACAATTGGCGCCGTCTATGGGGATTCAGTACAAAAAGCAATAGACGTGTTAAGACGATGGCAGAAGACGAGAACCACATATCTTCAGAGACCTCAACCACGGAATGGATGGAAAAAATGGAAGAAAAAATGAGAAAGGTGAAGGAGTCAACCCAGGCATTTCTCCAGGCCATGATGAAGAAGCTAGAAAGACTGGAGAAGAGAAACGAGGAACTGATTGAAGCTAGTCCGAGTGGAAAGAGGGAAGAGATAGCCAGAGGAAAGAGGGTTGATAAGGGTGATGATGGCGGAAGGAGGAACACCTAAAGAGTAAGATCAGCAGTCGTAGCCGAAGTTTTACCGGAAAGATAGTTGTGGGAATAGGAGGACGATAGTAAATCATCGGAGTCTTATAGCAATAACCTGCATTTAGAGGAGAGTAACTGTGGGGGACATCCTGAGGAAGAGCAGGGGATCCCCAGTCACATGCGGTATCATGCACGAAGTAGCAAACGTAAGGAAGCTCGTGGAAATGAGCGCGATAACTCGAGAACCAGATGAAGAGTTGGTTCAGGAGGGAGATGAAAAAGTGGGAAGAAAATATGAAATGGGGGATGAGAGACAGTCAGGATGGAGAGACGGCATCTCCATTTACGGAGGAAGTTTTGGCAATGGAGTTCCCCGAGCGGTTCACCATGTCTTCCATGGACCTTTACAAGGGTCAAACAGATCCTAAATCCCATGTTGAGATGTGTTTTAGTGATGGAGATCCAAGGGATGGTGAGAGAGGCCATCTGCAAGGAGTTCCCTTTGACCCTGAGTGGGTCAGCAAGCTCGTGGTTCAGAAGCTTGACCCCATGGAGTATCGGTAGCTTCCATCAGTTGAGGAAGTCTTTTGTTCGTCATTTTAAAGGGGCCTGTGTGCTGAGGAAAATAGTAGGGGCGTTGAGGTTGATGAAGCAAGAAGATGATGAGTCCCTGAAGAACTTTGTTGAAAGTTACCACAACATGGTGCTCGAGATCGAGGCATATGAGTCCCAATACGCATTGGAGAGTTTTAAAGCGGCCCTAAGATCGGAAAGTTGTGGACTCACTTGAAGATACATGATATGTTAGACTATGCCACGGCTCTAGAGCTGGCAAAGAATTTCGTTTTGATGGAAGGGGAATAGAAGGCTGCCCAAGGAGGGAGTACTCAAAAGCAAATGATGGTCCAGCATGAATCAGAAGGGACTGAGTGGATATGTGAGGAGGCCACTCCAGAGACAGAAGGATTTCAGGCCGATATCATAGAATAATACGCCCCAAGATAGAAGGGCATCTGTCCAGGTCAACCACGTGGCGGGAAGGGTGATTTACACTCATTTGAATAGACCTTTGGCTCAGATAGTCAAGGAAATCCAAGATAAAGGCATGTTGGTGGAGTCCTGCATGAGAAAGTATCCCGCCGAAATGAAAAATGAGAGATCATATTCTGTGCACCATAATCTGAGATGGCACACGGTGGAAGGATGCAGAGACCTGCGGGAGCAGGTGGAAAATTTGGAGCATAATGGTTATCTGAACGACTGCATTGATCAAGAAGCCATAATGGTCCGGCAACGCAGGAAGCCGAGGCCGATGTTCACTATTGTAGGATTCAGAAGACGGTGAGGAATTGCTTTGGCACAGTCTCCAGGGAAACGCTCTGTATTGAGGAGGGGGCAAGAAGAGGAAAGAAAGAGAGGAATAAGGTGAATGGGTCGAGTCCCCAGACCCTCAACCCGAGGACCCCGCTCAGTTGGGAGTAGGAGAAGAATTGGAGTCGGTAGAGCTCTTCGGCCCTAGGAAGGTGATTAATGTCGGGGCAGGGTTAGAACAGAACCTGAAGCAGAGATTACTCGAGTTTTTGAAGGGGCATGCTGACATTTTTGCCTAGGGGCATGAAGATATGCCCGGGATTGATCCTAAGTTCATCAGTCATCGTCTGGCAGTGGATCAGACTCAAAAGCCAGTCAAACAAAAGAGAAGGATCTTCAATCAGGAACGCTACGAGGCGATACGAGCTGAGATTGAGAAGTTGCTGAAGGCTGGCTTTATCAGGGAAGTGAAATACCCGGAGTGGGTGTCCAATATAGTCCTAGTGAAGAAGGTCAATGGGAAGTGGGGGATGTGTGTTGACTTCTACGACCTTAATAAAGCTTGCCCGAAGAATAGCTTCTCACTCCCGAAGGTGGACCAGCTGGTGGGGTCTATGACATGTCATGGATTGCTCAGTATCATGGATGCCTTCTCGGGTTACAACCAGGTGAAGATGCATCCCGAGGACGAGGAGAAGACAGCTTGCATCACAGATCATTGGCTGTATGGTGAATAAGGTGATGCCATTTGGGTTGAAGAATGCAGAGGCTACCTATCAGAGGCTGGTGAACAAGGTTTTCAAGCCCCTCGTCGGTAAGACAATGCAGGTCTATGTTGATGACATGATAACAATGACCCAGAAGCCCGAAGAACATATGGATGACCTCAGAGGGACTTTTGAGCTGTTAAGGAAGCACAACATGAGGCTAAATCCGGACAAGTGTGCTTTTGGAGTGTCATCGGGTAAATTCCTGATGTATATGGTCAGTGCTCGGGGCATTGAGGTAAACCCGTAAAAGATCAAGGTGGTGCTGGAGTTAAAGTCCCCGAGGGCAGTTAAGGAGATGCAAAGCCTCACAGGTCGGGTGGTCGTGCTGAACCGGTTCATCTCTAAGGCCACCGACAAGTGACACGCATTCTTCAAGTTGATCAAGAAGGCAAAGAAGGATGTCAGCTGGACAGTAGAGTGTGAAGAGGCATTCCAACAGTTAAATGAGTATTTGGCTCAGCCTCCTATGCTAGCTAAACAGATCCCATGTGAGACATTGTTCATGTACTTAGCTGTTTTTGAATATGCTGTGAGCTCGGTGTTAGTGCAGCAAATGGACTAGGTCCAAAGGCAAGTGTACTATACTAGTAAGACTTTGTTGGATGCGGAAACCCAGTATCCGGCCCATGAATTTGTGGCTCTTTCTTTGGTCACGGCGGTAAGAAAACTGCGGCCCTATTTTCAGGCTCATCCTATTGGGGGTCTATACTGACCATCCGTTGAGGCAAATTTTGCACAAACCAGAGGTTTCAGGGTGGTTGGTGAAGTTGTTAGTAGAGCTGAGCAAGTATGATATATCTTACCTGCCCATGGTGGCAGTCAATGGGCAAACATTGGCTGATTTCATTGCCGAGTCCACGGAGCCTGCCTCAGGATGACTCACATATTCCAGGGGACTGGGAACCGCTAGTTGGATGTCGTCCGGAATGGCATACATGTGTCGTATAGTATTTAGCTTTTCCTACGTGATCACTGAGGGTAGATTCATGTCTAATCGTGACATATCTATAGAGACTCGTTCAGGATCCGTTCGGGGAACCCGATAATGGTATGTGTCATTTTCCTCATTGGATGGTGTCATGGTGGTGTCAAGGTCTTCTAGGCTTGTCGACCCAGAGCTAAGGGAGGTTGCTTAATGGGGTACAGTGGGGGGGACCTAATTTCCAGAGGAGTGATAGAGGTAGACGCAGCGTCCGACATTCCTGGAATGGCAGGACCCGAGGAGGAGGATCAATTAGCAGTCAATGAGAGGAGCATGTTATATACAAAAACTACTCTAGCTACCGAGGACCTAAACTTAAAGGCTCTAAATGTCATAACAATGGCAGAATGGTAAATCTTTTCTGAAGCATCAAATGGAAACACATTCAAAAACCCACAAACGCAAATTCTCTAAACACTAACCCAGAATCAATTCAAGAACACATGCAACCCAATTATCAAAACCCACTCGGGAATCAACAACACCACAACAAATACCCAGAAAGCAGAACAAACATACACGCAAGCAAGAACAATCCAAACATGTTGAAGAACACAAGACAAATAAGAGTGAGTCAAGAGAAGAACTTTCTTGTTTGACGAGGAAGAAAACGAGTGAACCTTGCAAATAATGGAGTTTGATGGTCGTCGAGAGCAGGAAGGGGAGTTTTTGTTGTTTTAGAGAGTAAGAATTCGTAAAAATACGAATGGGCGTGGTGCTTTCCTTTTTATACGCAGCAAGGGGTGATTTTGGCCGTTGGATCCAATTGGGGGGGCGGATGGGCTCCACGTGTGCAATCTCTAATCTCTCCGATTCAAATTCAATCGTACAGACGGGATTAGGAAACCATTCGTTGGCTCGTAGTAAGTCGGTTTTCTTCATTTGGCGAGAATTCTGTGGATGAATGAAAAGTGTCACGAAGTTAGTGAAAGTAGGGAAAGCCCTAATGAGATTTGATGGGCATTTAAGGTAGTAATTATAATTTACGGCGATGGGCAGTCATCAGAAGGGCAGCAGAGGTATTTGCATGAAACAACCAACGTCTTTTAGGTTGATATTGAGGTTTTGCCGACTCGAGCACATTACAATGATGAGGCCGACCAGATTGGGCACCGAGAAAGACAAGACATTTTGATGAGGCGAGTAACCCAGAACCGAGCAACATCCTCCTCACCATTATAGTTCTCGGCACCAACTCACAAACTCGTTGGAACCGAGAACTAGGGGACAAATGTTAATAGTGATTTTTGGGCCTAAGTGATACGAATCTGGATATGAAAAAGATGAAACCCGATCCAAGATCCCGTAGACCCCCAAAGAACCTGTCCTTGAAAACCCTTGGAGATAGCCTCAGATGAATTTTGCCAGCAAAATGGACGCCACAAAAGATGCCAACCCTTTGATAAGTCTTTGTTCAATCACTGAACGATGATAAAATTTTCTCAATCTCAAGAAAAATCACTATTCACGCACAAGAATATTTGGTGCTTCATTAAGAGTTGTTTTTTAGTTTAAATAGTAACATGCTCAAACCCTAATAGAGCCAAAAGTCTAAAATAGCCTTAAACTACCCATTACCAACTAAAATCCCATAACTCCTAATTTCTAGCCCATTTTGACCCATAAATAAATAAAAATAAACTAACCCAAATAATAAATAAAACGGTCAAATATATAACTCTTGAACCATCTTCCTTGGAGTCCAATTGGTCTCGAACGTGCTTGTTCAATTCAGCTACATGACGTTGGGCCAGGCCTGCCATAACGTCTTTGATCTTCTGAGCTCTGTGTCTTGTAATTGGTCCAACCGGTACATGGATTAGATCTATTGTACTCTGGATCGAATCAGATGCTGCTAGGATCACATCATTCCCCTTCTCTTGAAAAAGATTCGTCCTTGAATCTGTGCCCGGATCATAGATAGTAATGATAAAATCAATTTGACGAGTATTCTGAAACAAAGAAAAATCACATGGAAGAGATGTGTCAATGTTAGTACAATAATGTATGCCTACTATTTCCTCTTGCCTATACTCTTCCTTAAAAATTATTTTCATTGCATTCACCACCCCAATGAGATTCCTAATTAAGTTCACTTTCTCAATCTCATTCTTATTCATAATAAATTCTACATGCTTAACACTCACAAAACTCTCACACATGTTTACCAATGTTTTTCCCACTCACTACTCACATTTGCATGTTCAAAACTCTCAACACATTCGACTACGCATATAGTTTCATCAAAATATTTAGCCATGCATTGAGCTTCAAATTTATCATCACCAGCAACAGCTAAGTCATCCACTTCAGTAATAGAAATAACTTCAGCATCACACTCACTCATTATCATGCCCATATTTTCTTCTTTTACATTCACAATAGCACTAGCAAGTTTATGTTCTAAACACTCGACATCTCTTTCTTTTTTCCTATTTTCAACCTCACTTCTCCTCTTCATTATTAATTGATCTTTATAAGCTTGTTGTGGTGTTAAAAGAGAAAGAATCACTGACCTCCGCTCCGTGACATAAATGTACCTACTCCTCTCAACATGGTGCCACACTTGCCTATCATACTTCCATGACCCACCCAACAATACGTGACAATCAAGCATAGGCACCACATCACATAATACTTCATCATGAAACCTCCTATTAGTAAAGGCAATCATGACTTGATACTCCACCTTAACCTCATCACAATTAGGCAAACCTCGTAACATATAAGGCTTAGGATGATTTCGCAATGACAACCTCAATTTCTCCATGAGACTGGTACTAACTAAATTAGCCCATTGTTCCCCATCAATAATCACACTACACACCTCATCTTTCACAAATACTCTAGTACGGAAGATATTATCTCTTGGTTGCCCCATAATATCAACCAATGCATTTGGCATCTTGACAAAAATAAACTCAAAAAGGAAGAAAAGACTAAAAAAGACAAAGACAAAGACAAGACAAAAAATAAGACTAAAAAAACCAGATTCAAAACTTAGTGACAAATTCAAACAAAAATTCTCTTTTCGATTAAGGAACACTAAGGCAATCCCTAGCACAACTTAACCCACAAGATAATTGATCAAACTTTACCTGATCAGATCTGATTTTTTTTTTTAATGGCTGACTCAACCAGCAAGATTAACAAAGCAAACCGAACGATTTATGCTTACAAGTGATGAACTAACAACTAACGAAATCAGACCTAATAAGAACTTTCAAAAACTCAAGTCAACAAAACACACTGAACCAAGCAAAAAAAGTCATGGATTTCTTCTTCTTTTTTTTTTGGTCAAAGCAACAATGTTAGAAACCTTTTTTGTTTTTTGTTTTTTTTTTTTTTTTTGTTTTCACCAAGCGCAGAACAATTTTTTTTTTTTGCGGCAGAACACGTATAAGTCAATACTTTTTTTTGATTCACTGACACATGCGAACCAATTCAAACTTATAGCAGTTTAAAATTGCAGGCAACATACACAAATTAACAAAGACACACGCAACAAAGGCAGAAAAATATGGAAAAATCGAGACTTGTTCATATTTTTTTTTTAAACTGACGAAACAATGGAAGATTCAACGACACAGTAAAAAAAAAAGAAAAAAGAAACAAGATTTGACAGACCAAAGGAACAAAACAAGAAACGAGAAAAACAATAAAAATAAATAAAAGTCAAACCTGAAATCTGGCTCTGATAACCAATTGATACGAATCTGGATATGAAAAAGACGAAACCCGATCCAAGATCCCGTAGACCCCCAAAGAACCTGTCATTGAAAACCCTTGAAGATAGCCTCAGATGAATTTTACCAGCAAAATGGACGCCACAAAGGATGTCAACCCTTTGATAAGTCTTTGTTCAATCACTGAACAATGATAAAAAAAAAATTAATCTCAAGAAAAATCACTATTCACGCACAAGAATATTCGGTGCTTCATTAATAGTTGTTTTTGAGTTTAAATAGTAACATGCTCAAACCCTAATAGAGCAAAAAGTCTAAAATATCCTTAAACTACCCATTACCAACTAAAAGCCCAGAACTCCTAATTTCTAGCCCATTTTGACCCACAAATAAATAAAAATAAACTAACCCAAATAATAAATAAAACGGTCAAATGTATAACTCTTGAACCATCTTCCTTGAAGTCCAATTGGTCTCGAACGTGCTTGTTCAATTCAGCTACATGACATTAGGCCAGGCCTGCCATAACATCTTTGATCTTCTGAGCTTTGTGTCTTGTAATTGGTCCAACCAGTGCATTGATTGGATCTATTGTACTCTGGATCGAATCAGGTGCTGCTAGAATCACATCACTATGGGTCGTCAGCAGCTCAAGAGAGGCATGAGGGGAATTTCAAGTTCAGAATATTGTAGCCTGAGGACATTAACCAATGGTATCTGGTCCAATAGAATGGTCGGGCTCGGTCATCATTCCCACGCCGACCTGAGGAGTATTAATATTCAGAGAGGTCAGTGGTCAATGACCTCGGATCCGACCCGACCAGCAGAGCTCGGAAGGACAGAAAAGTATTACTGCAGTCGTCTGATCTCGTGGAGGAGAGCGGGTCAGTGTTGATCAGGTCAGGTATATTAGTGTGAGCACAACACGAGAACTTGTAACCTTCCATAAAGCTTTGATGCGACAAGAGCAACTGGCATGGTTATCTTCTAACTCACGTCACCACGTGGACAAGAAAATATAGGCTGGCATCATAAAGACAACGTATGGAGTCTTCCCAATTAAGAGTGGTTTAATGAAATGTCATATGGCGGGTCTACTTTCAGCGGAACAGTTGAGGCAGAGAGCCTATTTGGCAGCAGTAGGTTCACGTGGCTGACGTCACGAGGACGGTGGAACAATACTTTTTTCCTTAGTATATAAAGAGAATGAGAACACTTTTGTAAGGGTTAGCAAATTTTACTCAAGCACTACTTGTAATAAAGAGATAAACAGTTAGTACGGTAGAGAGATATAGTAGCTCGGTCATACCCGACCACCTGTAAAAGAGGTCAGTCAAGTTCGACCACGTATAAAAGGCTTAATTTCTTTGTGCACGTGGATGTAGGTTGGATCCATTCCACCGAACCACGTTATATCCTCTGTTTTCGTTTGTGTGTTTACTTTTTTCTGCTAAGTTTGCTTTTGGTTCCCAAAAAACCAAATAAATTCACAGTTGGAGGAAGATTGTTCGAGGAGTGAGTTTCCAAATTTGCCACTGGAATGAAAATCAGCCATCAACAAATTTGATTAAACTTGAGCGGGTCGGGTCAAGAGGATTAGCACACCCAAAACCAGAAATTTATATTATTAAACCCGAGAAGGTCCGGTCGGTTTGGTCGTCAAAAAAAAGATTTTTTTTCTATATTTATTAATTATTTTGAGATATAAATATTAGCTATTTTATATCTCGTAAATATGTCATACATATAAAGTTTAAAGATAATTAAAGTAGTAAACAATTGAAATAGTAGTAAAAATTTTAAAAATAATAAATTTTTAGAAATAATAAAAATTTAATTGCAATAAATACGGTGCAGGTTTAAAAATCAAACCCGTGACCTGACTCGAAACATGAACAGATCAGATCGGATTAACCCGAACATGGGTTAATTTTATTGAAATTCGAACAGGTCGGGTCGACAGATGGCCCGTAAATTTATATTCCCATTTTCCGAACACAAATTAGTCAAGTTCCCCGGACAAAGTAGCATTTTCCTAAAGATACTGGAAGTAAGTGTCAGACAAACTCAATCCAAAGAGCTATTAACAAAAGGAAAGGATTTTGATCGTTTGCTAACATTTTTGTTCTCAAACTTAATTCCATTTAATTGTTTGCTAACTTGCAGAAAATTTTTTTTTTAAACTATATATTTAAAAAATAATAAAAGAATAAGAGTTTGATGAATTTTAAGTTTGAAGCTGTGAGTAGGCCCGGCCGCTATTCGGTTCCGAAGCGGAACCATAACCACTTGAAACATCCGGTTCCAGGAACAAGCGGTTCGATTCTAGTTCCTTTTTAGAGGATCCGAAATCACTGATTCTGGTTTCGGTTATGGAATCGTAAAAAAATAAAATAAAGTAAAATTTAATAATGAATTAGTGACGTAATTTGTGAAGTATGAAGTTTAACCATGAAAATCCTGATTATGTTGATATTTTTATAATAATATTTTTTAACCTTACGCGCTACAATCGTCACAGAAGTCCTCTAACCTTACGCGTTATGCACCTCAAATAGGGGTGGCAAACGTCATGGGGGCATTATCCCTCCCTATGATATGTTTACCTCAAGACTACAATCCTCATGGAGGTCTTATAATCGCATGTGCTATGGTTACCCCGAGATGCCAAACGCCACGCAGGTTTTGAGTATTCCCAGCGGTATGCACCTTAAATGAGGACGTCAAATGCCACGTAGGCCCTCGCTCCATACATGCTATGATCATCTCGAGGCTACAATTGTCACGTAGGTCCTCTAACCTAACCGCTCTATGTAGCTTATCTTCAATGCTTCATGTCCTTTGACAAGAATTTTTCTTATGGTGCTTCCTTAACATCTCTGTATTCCATAGTTTTTTGAGCTGGGTGCCATCCAACTACTCTAAATGATAGGTGTCCGACCTGATGATCTTTGTCAATTTTTTGCCGATGCTTCCCCAACTTTATGGTTTTTATCTCATGCATCGTCTTATTGTATTGGCTGTTTTTTATACTATATCCCCACAAACAGCGACAATTGTTGACATGTATTTTTTATTCTAAGGCAATACATGAAACTCACCCCTCGAACAAACCTCCTCCAACTGTGAATTTTTTTGGTTAGTGGGAATCACACAAACTTGCAAAAGACAAACAATCACACGGAGTCAGGGTTTAACGTGGGTCGATGGAGAGTGGCTTCAACCTACATCCACAAGAGAAATGGAATATAATTTATTATTCTCGGGTGATGACCAACCTGAGGTGATAAATGAGATAAATAACATAAAACATGATTGGGTCATGACTAGCCCGAGCTACTTCCCTTAGTATGGTCAGGTACACGACTCACTTTATCTCTATATCACTAGTTTGTTCCCAAATTATAAGAGTTGTGAATGCAATTCCAAAAAAAAACCTTTTTTTTCTCAAATGGCTTCATCCCCGTTATATAGGTTCTCAATACTATTACAACTGACCCTGACGTCAGCTCGTGTCATTGAATCATCATTGCTATCCTTGAGTTATTTCTTCCACCATCTTCTTATTAGACATTATTGTCCCATAGCGTCACTGTTTGTAAATGATATTGTATTATTGTACAAATTAACTATGTGATAATGAAATTGCCTTTTGCCGTTTTGTAATATATTTACTTTGATATATAAATGGCGAAAGTCCATATGATTATACCGGATTGAGATGATATGAGACAGTATCAATCCATAAAGGTTTAATCATTAAATATCCTAGTCGGAGTATTATCGAGATCGGACATCGATAATGCGGAATAGACTAGTATTGCGCTTGTGCACGTTGTGAGGGCACAACGGCATAGTTCTCATATATTTAAGTATTGGATACTTATGCAAGTACGATAGGAGGTTGTGTTTGACCGATGGTACGGAAAACAGCTTCGCTCTGGATAGACCCCGCGGAATCCCATTGGTAGTATGTCTGCGTGTCTATGGGAGGCCGCATCAGGGTAGGTGTATATGGTCTTAACCTGAGACTTACATCGCTAGTACTTGCGACAATCGGTAAACTTTGGTTTTGGTGGTTGGGGACCTTAACCGGTTCTGTGTACACCTCTTCTGGGTTTATCGAGAATCGTAGTGTACTGGATGTGATGTCGAGATGGAAGTATCACTTCAGACATATGGAGGTGATGATCACGCAGGACACAGAACTAGTACTCTATAAAAGGTTGCAACCATCGGGACAATATGACCAGGTCAGGATTGTCCGATTTAAAAGACTAGTTGCTTGATGTCCGATATATGTTTCGTACGGGGCAGAACACATTTCCAGCCCCCGGCCTAACATGTGATCATCCGATACTGGTTCGATATACGCAATACTACGGTATACTACGCTTGATATAGATCTTATATTCCTATAAGAATATTTCTGGAGAATTGGGTAGGCATGGCGCTTTGCTAGAAGCCCCTTGTCTTGTGAATCGGTAAAAACGTAGTACGAGGTACGTACGTGTTCGGATAATCCGACGACCGTATTACTGCCAACATATCCGGAGATCTCTTGGGTCGCTTCCGAAGATTCACCAATGACGTATGATTCAAACTCGATTAATCTTGGATTAATTACGGAGAGACTTTATCTTGGATAAAGTACGATACATAGAGAGATAACGATTAATTTGAATTAATCGTAAAAATTATTATTTCGATATAATAATCGAAATTCGATTTCGACGCGAAAATTAAAATTAGATTTTAATTCGGGCAAACGAGTTATTTAGAATTAATTCGTTAGCGACGTAAATAATAATTTCGCTAGGCGCAATTATTTATTTAAATTCGATTTAATTAACGTCGCGACGTAAGTTCGGTATTTCGGAAATATCGAACCCGAACGCGTGAGTGCACGTGGGCCCACTTTCATTTGGAAACGTGTGGGGCCACATGACACATGTCATATTATGCATTATTTAACTCTAATGCATTGCATGGAGATAGTGTACAATGCACTCAATGGTTTTGCATGGAATTGAGTGTTACACTCTAAGCCATTGCATGATTTGTGTCATAAGTTTATATTAATTTAATAAATATTATGGCATAAATAAATTGATTTTTTGTAACAAAAATCATAGAACTCTCCTCTCTCTCACATTGCCGAAACTACATGCAGTTTGGGCTCTCCATTTCTTCAATTTTTGTGGCAAGATTTGAGAAGTTGTGCATTCAAAATCACAACAAAGGCTAGCACCTTCAAGGGATCATACAAAGGTGTTATGGGAAACTAATCCTTGAGCTTGGGAGGATCAAACAAAGCTTGGAGCTGCACTTTCCACCTTGGCCGAATTCATCACTGCACAAAGGAGAAGTTTTCATTTCATCAACGCATCCGCATTCCGATTTTTGTGAGTATGATTCCGCCATACTTCAATTAATTCATTCATGTATTTATATATATTTTGTTTGCTCTTGTTGATCTTGGGGCTTGGTAATAGAAACCAACACTTCTCGACCAATCAGATAAACTCATTCCCGACTACTACACTGGCCTCTGGCGACTGCTACTCTACCACTATGCCAGCCTATGGCAGCTGGCAGGGTCTGCGACCACTGTGAACCGTTATTTTATCTCATTCATCATTAGCCTTCTAGATGCACCCATTCCCAAGTAGGACATACGTCATATTGTTCCCAAAATGGTCAGCCATCATCCCACATTCGCTCCTCGGGTCGTACTCTTCATGAACCTCTTCGGGTCATACTCTTTATGATCATCCTCGGGTCATATTCTTCATGAAATTCCTCAGGTCATACTCTTCATGAACCTCCTCTGGTCATGCTCCTTTTCTGGTCATGCTCCTCATCCGGTCATGCTCCTCCTTTAAAGCAACCCCAATATTATCTTCAAAGTGGTCGGTCGGGACCATCATCACTTTATCACATAAGACCCCATAAGGTAGAGCACCACACTTGTACATATAGGTTGGGCTCATTCTCTTCTCTCGTCTTCCTCGTGCTCTTAGGTCCCAGACATCTCATACCACTTCGGTCGGGTAGCACAACATCATACACTAATCTTCCTCTGGGTGGGTGTTGTAAAAAAACCACACACACACAGAGACACAACACACACACACACACACACATACGGTTAGGCTCTAGTCTACACCTTACAGTCCACATAAAGTCCACATTCAGTTAAAATACACATATTCTGTTGTCTTTATCTGCCCTTACAATTCACATAAAATTTACATGAGCCTTATATGAATCTGACCTCGTGTGTTTATATATAGTCGGGCTCCGATCAAGTTGGTGTGGACTTTATATCGTGCGTATGCACGCAAAATTTGTGTGCATCCAAAATGCATGTGGATTTTTTAAAAAAAAAATCCACAAGTTGGACTATAAATGGAATTACACATATACAATATGTATTATTCAGAACTTAATATGATGGATGTGTTTGAATTTTTAAATCATAACTTACCATTATCATGAATGTCTTTGAATTTTTAAATCATAATTCATTTTTCAATTATTATAGTGTTGAATACTATGAAATTTTGGTTTCCAATTGATGGTAAGTTATGGTTTAATATGATTTAAAAATGACATAAAATTACTAAGGAGTTTAAATCATAATAAAATAATGATAAAATCATCATCAAAATGAATATGGTGAAAAGTAAATCAATGCAGAAAACATAACAAGGATGCAACTTAGAGTTATATATAATTGTAGTAGGAAAGTTGAAAAAGTCGCCGGCCGGAATGATGGGAGATGGCAATCTTAAAATATGGACATAAGAATAAAACCAAAATTTTGTCAATTTACAATGCTGCAAATTGTATGATTCAAATACCACAAAAACCAGTAACTATACCACTGTTTCAAGAGATGGTCAATAAAGATCTTATTGAGGTCCTTAAATTTGACTAAAATTAAACTCTCAAATATAAAGAAATTTCAACTTTTACGTACATAATATAACTTTTATATTTTTTTTTAATCTTTTAACAGTATGAATCATATTTTAAAAATTAATATATGATTTAGGACAATTCAAGATGTCCATAATTATGTCTTAAGAGCTAGGAAATAAAGGCAAAAGCCTTCAAATCTCATGAATGAATGAAATATATATTGCTATAAATTAACAAGAAATAATTCAGATAAAATTATAGAAAAGAAATCATCAGATCATGCTACATAAAATAAAAAAAAAAAAAAAAAAAAAAGTTGACAGTTCTCAACAAATATGAGGTAAGAGTAATCAGATCTATTAAGAATTTTATTTTAATTCATCTTCAAGATGTAAACGAATCAAAGAAAAAACAAATACCCAGTGTAAAGGATTTGCATTATCTATGTAATGGGAAAAAAAATAACCATTCATTATATTGGAAACTTGGAAGAATGAGAAATGAAGTGCTGATACATACATACATATATAAAAATAGTGATGAGATTCTCCACATGATGATCAATGAATGGTGGCTGATGATGAAACTTCTTGTAGCTCTTCCTTCTTTAGATTCTAATTAAAAAAGTTAAATAAAGATTATTTTATGAAAAAATATAAACTAAAATAAGTAAAGAGCTATAACTACAATTGCCTGGCTTCATCCTGTATGCCCTTTTCTGTTTCTATATGTGAAGGAATGTTGTATAGAGAGAAAGAGTTACATTGTATTCATCATCACCCTTAATTCAGTAGTACTCTACCCCAAAATGACCTTTGAATATACAATAAATTGCCTTGGCCTTGGTAAGGGTAGTTTGGCCATTGCATCTTACAATTAAAAAAATGGGTGTTGAGAAAGATGAGAAGTGCTTGTCCTCTCAAACAATTCTCATCTTTATTCTCTCTCAAATTTGAGAGAGAGAGAGAGAGAAAAGGTAAAAGAAAAATGGGATTATAAAGAGAGGTCCCATGAGAAGAGATTAGAGAGTAGGGACGGTCTTGATTTATCCTAAATTTTAAAAATATATTCTTAAATTTGAGATCTCAGTGAACCACTTGTATCGACTGTCGCAAGACGACCTCCAAAAGAGATGAAAAGTAAGAGACACAAGGCATGTTGAAAAGCGCTTTTCAACTTATTATTTGATATGTTTTCTAGCAAGAAGCCAAGGGACTAATATCTCTCTTTCATATGGTCCCTTTGCCGAAATAAACTTCAAGGTTTTAATTATCATGCAATTTAAATTCAGACTTTTTGAGATATAATTCATCAGCAAACTTGAACAAACAAGTTATATTTTTTATTTGTGACAGTAATTGATGGTGTTGCTTCTTAATATATAATCTTTAATTCCATACCCAATTTTGGAGTCCTTTCCTAAACTATCAGTATTTCAACAACCACCAAAAGATTAGTCATAAACGGGAACTAATTAACTAGTTTTTTTAAACATTTTATTAAGAAATTTTAAAGTTAAAATATATAATATGATTTTAAACAATTTCAAACAAGTTCTAATTTACATCACAAGCTAATAAATCACGTATAATTTGAAAATTTCAACGTTGGTCAATTTTGACGAACACATGTTAAATTAATCTTACGTGACATGTAATACTCACATTAATTGTGAAAGATGTTGGTATATATATCTTTATAAGGTATAACTACTCTTAATTATCACTACAAGAATTAGACCATTTAGCGTCGAAGAGTTTCGAAGCAATAAGTTATCTTTCGACGCAAATAACATTTAGCGTCGAAAAAATCAGACGCAAACAATGGACGATAAAATGTCGACGAAAAGCACTTTTAGCGTCGAAATAATGTAATGCGACGCAAAAAAAACAGTATTCTGCGTCCAATTATTTTCGACGCTAAAGAAAATTATTCGACGCTATATTGTATATTTGGCGACGAACTATATCGACGCAAAAATTAAAACTTTTAGCGTCGAAACGTGTCGACGCTAAAAGTATATAAAAAGTATTATATGTAAGTTTACAGCGACCATTTTGTTAACATTAGCGTCAAATATTTCGACGCCAAAATTACTTTTAGCGTCGACAACTGTCGACGCTAACGTATATTAAAAAAGATTATATGAACGCTTACAGCGGCCATTTTGTATACTATTAGCGTCGAAATATTCGACGCTAAAGACAAAATTTTTTTTAAAAAATTAGTGATTTACTTATTTTTTGGTCTAAATTATTTAATTTAGTTGAAAAAAATGTAATTAATAACAAAATGACGAAATTATATTGAAATTTATTTTAGAAAAAAGAAATATTATTAAATATATTTGTTCGAAATATTTATACAAAACCAAATATAAATTAATTGCTACTGTGATGGGGGGACGCTCGAGCCCGATGCACCATGAGTCATTGAGGCCTCGAACATCTGACGAAAAGCCTGCAGTTGATGTTCCACCTGCTCCATCTTCTTCTCGTGGTCCATCATCTTCTTCTCGTGGTCCACCGTGACCTGTTGTAGCTTCTCCTTAGTCTGCTGCAGCTCGTCTTTGGTGGTGACTAACTCGTCTCGAAGAGAGACATTGTCCGAATTACACTATTGCGTGCAGATGACGTTAGCTTCTTACGAGTGCCAAGACCAACGTTGTAAGCTGTCTGATTCTTGAAAACCAATTGCGACAGCTGCTCATCTGGTATGGGTCGGTCCCTGTCTCCGATTTGATGTTGGAGTTCCATCATTTCGTTCTGTTTCAAAAAATAAGTTAATATTAGAATTTGAGAAAAAAAATTAACATATATAATATTAATTATTTTATTTTAAAAACTGAAACTTACTAGCAGCGTTCGGCTTCTTCATTTATCCATTTATTCTTGTCATTGTAATGCGTCACACGGAAAAAATCTGAAATGATTGCACCTCACATGTGCTACTCTGTTATAAACATAAAATAAATTCAATATTATTCCAGATAGTAAAAACAATTAACTGTTAAATTTTACGTTATGATATATTTACCTCAGAATGTTCGGCACGATGTTGGATAAATGGCTTCGAACCTCCACGGTGGTTAAAACGCAATTGACTTCGATTTTCCGCATTTGCGTGACATTTATCCTGTATTCACGAACACTGTAAGTACCGAAAACAAAGACAATTATAAATTTCCGTTTATTTCAAAATTTACCTCGTGGTTTTTGCTCGACCAAAGCTCACATAAGAATGTCCAGTCTTGTTCCTCTATAAAATCAGGCTTGTGTTGTGGAGCATTTGAAGGTCCATGTTCGTCGAATATTGGTTTCAGGACTTTTGTTCTATAATCTTTATAACTTTTCCCCATGTGGTAGTCAATATATTGTTGGACATTCACTTGGGTCAGATCGAAGTCGAACCATTCCTACATGAAAATTCGAGTAAAAATAAGTATAAAATAAAAATGTTAAATAACAAACAATATCGAAAACTTACAAGTAGCGAAGGGAATAGCTGGTTCAGTTTCGTCTCCCACGGTATCTTTCTCCAAGATACGTAGTTTTGGGGAGCTTCATATCGAGCTGTAGCTCCTATGGCTGTATTAAACGCTGAATTATGTCGTCCGACTTTAGTTTGTCCATCATCTGATATCTCTATCTGGAGACGCCTGTGAGCCTTAACGTACTTAGCCAACCCCAGGCCACGGGTGCGTCCTCGACCCTTCACTGTACTTGACTCACCTGTGCTAGCAGAGAAATCACCAGAGCCAGTTGCCCTTGCTGATGTAGATGGAGTCGCGGTAGTCCATTTGCGATTGCCCGGTGCCATCTGCAAAAACCCATCGCATTAGCGTCATCAAATTCCAAAGTTATTATACATATACATACATATTCATACAAGTCAATACAACTTAACAAAAGCGCTTATAACATCGAATGCTCACTTTCGTTTTCAAATTCATTCATTCATTTATTCATTTCACATATGCATTCATTATTCACATCACCAATACATCACAAGCCACACAAAGCGAGTCAATCATATGTCCATAAGCTAAGTCCTCATTAACACTCTTCCCTTGCGGCATATCCTCCGCAATCATAAACCAATTTCTGAGCATTACTAACACGCGAAAAACCACATAATTGATCTATCAAACAGTTATAATTAACCAAAGAGGGCACAAATTCAAACTTAACATTATATAAACGGCCGATTTTGATCAAACAGTTATAAAACATGATGATGACGATTTTGATTTGGCAAGGCAAGAACATCAGCAAATTGCTGCTGTTCTTGCCAAGAACAGCAGCAAATGCTGGTGTCGTCTCAAAATCATCATCATCTATCATCATCATCATCTATCATCATCATCATCATCATCATCATCATCATCATCATCAATTTCATCAATCAATAATTCATCAAATTCATCAATAATATCATCAATCTCATCCTCAAATTCATCAAATTCATCCTCATAAACAATTTTAAATCAACAAAGGAGACTTACCTGTTGATTTCCTCCGTTCGTCACTGTTGGAGAATCGATTAAATCTCTTGAATGCGTTTTTTGCTGCTGAGCCGAGGAAGAAGAGAAGCCCTGGTTTTAGGGATTTAAAGGACATTTAGCGTCGAAATAATTGACTTTTAGCGTCGCAGTAGTCGACGCTAATTGTTAAGCGGGTTATTGAAAAATTAGGGTTTTTTTTTTCGGGAAATTTAATTTTTATTTAGCGTCGAAATACAATATTCGACGCTAAATGTAAGATATATAGCGTCGAATGTTATATTTCGACGCTAAATAAAAATTAAATTCCCGGAAAAAAAACCCTAATTTTTCATTAACCGCCTTACAATTAGCGTCGAAGTAATCGACGCTAAAAGTCAATTATTTCGACGCTAAATGTCATTTAAATCCCTAAAACCAGTGCTTCTCTTCTTCCTCGGCTCAGCAGCAAAAACTCATTCATATCATAGTTATACTATTAATCATTACGTTAATATTCAACCATATCTAAAGAGTAATTAAAATCAACAACCATACATTAATCCATAAAATTATTCATCCATCACAAAATACTGTAACTTCATAATTAATCACTATTATCGTCGGTATTTGAGGATTCGTGACTGGAATCGAAGTCATCTTCAGTGTCAAATTGTTCTTCACTTGCTACTTCAACGCTCACTTCAGAATGAGGAATTAGCTCAACGTCTGTACTAGATCGAGTTAATGTTATATTTTCAGGAACGTTGACAGTTGGTCCAACAAATATCTGTTCAGGAACTTCAAAATTGCCGGAGACTTCTTGTGTTTCATCTGATATGTCAACTCTATCTTTCTCCTGCGTGTCCCAAATGGCCCTATGTTGTAACTTTTCTACCACCATCCATCCAGTTCCTAACTTAGGATCAGGTATATATATCACTGAACGTGCTTGCGTACAAAAAATGTATGGATCATTCTTGTACCAACGACGTTGAACATTAATTGACGTGAGATGATTACTAACTTGAATTCTCCTCTTTCTGGCATTAGTGTCAAACCACTTACATTGGAATAGCACAGTATGTCGTCTGGGTCGATATATGAACTCAATGACCGATTGCAATACGCCGTAGAAGTCAATTACATCTGAGCCGTGTTCTCCTTGGACTACAATTCCAGAATTTTGAGTCACATGATTAACATCTCGCTGTTCGGTATGAAATCTAACTCCGTTGACAATACATCCACTGTACTCATACGCCTGCATTTGAGGCCCATAAGCTAAAGAAACCAACTAGGATTGCGAGTCCAATTGACCATTTTCCACTTGATTAAGTAGTTCACTAAATAAATTTTGATCATTTCCACTTAACACTGGCATGTCACCACTAACACTATGACCAAGTTGTGGACCTTGTAAGTCATGCAAAATATCGGTGATCTCATCGTTTGCAGGTTGATTGTAACTACTGATCCCTTCGCCGACATCAAAAAACCGTGACTGAGAATGATACTGCTCACCGTGATAAATCCACGTACGGTAAGTTGGTGATATTCCTGGCATGTATAAATGATTATGAACTTCATCTAACCGCTTCCTTTTCCTATTCAAACAATTTGCACATGGACAACGAACACGACCTTCTGCATCAATGTGTTGCTTTGCGACTTCCATAAACTTAGACACTCCATTACGATATTCAACACTCAATCTATCCAGAGAGCTCATCCAATTTCTATCCATTTCAGCAGAATACCTAAATATAATAATATAATTATTAGATATCATTTTACAGCAATCAACATTACTAATTCAGTAATACTTAATTTAAGCATATATATATATATATATATATTTGGTTGATAAATTAAATAGTTTACAAAAAAATTATATTTTATTAATTAATATACTTACTCTACATATATGAATCATAAATCACTAACAAACAACATATAAACAACATATATAATCATAAAAATTGAAAATAATAAAGAAATATGAAAGAAGAATTACCTTATCGGAAATTGATTACAATTTTATTGAAAATTTTTAGGAGAGATGTGAGGCTGTAGAGGAGAAATTCTCAGATTTCAGAGGATGAAAATGAAGAGAATGAGAGAAAAAACAGAGGGGGAGAAGGGTTGGTGACCATCTGCATTTTAATCTATCTTTAGCGTCGAATACACCAACTCGACGCTAATTGTTGCCGTTTTTAGCGTCGAAACCTTTTTTTCGACGCTAATTATGATTATTTAGCGTCGAATTTAATTTAGACGCGAAAGAATCAAGGATCTGTCGGTGGAAGCTTCATAACTCTTTAGCGTCGAAAACATGGTCGACGCTAAAAGTATTATTTGTGGCGTCGAATATCCAAATTCGACGCGAATTGTTTACGTTTTTAGCGTCGAAACAGTTTTTTCGACGCTAAATATAAAAAATTTAGCGTCGAATTTAATTTAGACGCGAAAGAATCAAGGATTTGTCGGTGGAAACTTCATAAACCTTTAGCGACGATATATGTTCGACGCTAAAAGTATATTTTTGGCGTCGACTACGTTTTTTGACGCTAAAAGTGTAATATTTGGCGCCAAAAATTATTGCAATAATATAATTATTCAGCGTCGAATATTATTCGACGCTAAAGTCCTGCTTTTAGCGTCGAAAAATGTTTTCGACGCTAAAACATTAATATTCTGCGTCGAAATTTTATTCCGTCGCTAAAAATATGACATATAGCGTCGAAAACGATATTCGACGCTAAAACTCACTTTTAGCGTCGAATAATGTTTCGACGCTAAATATTTGGACGCTAAAAGCCATAATTCTTGTAGTGTATTAAGATATGTTTTGATTGGACCTTACATATGGTATCAAAACCAGCTCACCTAATCAGAAATGTGCCTATGGAGACGTTGGCCTCAAGAGCCACGTCTATTGGGATTGAGTTTGTGGACATGTTTATAAGTAGTTGATTATCTTTAACCCGCATGACTTGAAATCCTTGGGGTAAAAAAAAGGTGATGGGTTATAATTTGGGCTTAAAATCTACTATATGGTGTACCAAAAGAGATAATATATACTAATTTATTAATTAATATGTTTTGGTAAGCAGATTACCGATGAAATTAGACAGCAACACTCTTTGACAATGAAGGCAGAAGGGATTTAGGAGTTGGCTTAAAGTTAAAAGGTCAATATTTGTTCACATTGAAGAATAGCAATGGTGGGGAGACAAAACAAGAATAAAATACATATAAAATTATTATTAAAATGATATTTTTTATATTTTTTTTTTATTTATCATTAAAACGACGTTAAAATAATTACTTTATTAATCTAAAAAATTCTTTTCAAAAGTTGTGTTTGGTTGCATTTAAAATTTTAGGATTAAAAATAGGGATGGACAAAAAAAGTAAATGAAACTGAAAAAACCTAATCTAAGTGACAAATTTTTTATTTTCAAAAATAACTGTTTGATATTTTAATAAAAAAAAAAAAAAAACAAAGCAAACCGAATTAGAATAATTTTCTAACTAACCCAACTGAACCGAATTAATTTAATAATTTAGTTTATTGAGTTTTTTTTAAAAAAAAAAAATCTAATCATATAATGTTGTTATTTATAATTATATTTGTTACATTATTTAATTTATTTAGAGTTTAGTGGTGATTATTTTCATGAAATATTTTTAACTTTTTTCTTTGGTTATTATTCTTTTTATTTTCCTACATTTTAAATAATTTAAATGATGATTATATCTTATAAAAAATTTATTGGTGTAATTATGATAATTAGAAGAATTACAGTATAAAAAATTTAAGTAAATGTTAGATTTCGTGAATGCTATTAAATTTTTAATTTTTTATTATTATTATTAAAAAATTGAAAAAAAAAACGAATCGTACCGAAACAAACCGACAATTAAAAATAGTTATAATATTTTTATTAAAAAAACCATACAATTACTTTTTTTAAAAAATAAAATCGAATAATTATAATTAGAAATTTTTTTATAATCATACCGAACCATACCCACCCCTAATTAAAAATAATATTTTACAGCTACCAGTAAAAACTCAAATTTTGGACTTTTGAGAATATGGGTTAGAAAGTATTTTTAAAGAGTTAAATTATTTAAAATACATTTATTCTATTTCAAAATATTATTTCATTTTTTTTATAACATAACTTTAAAATTTTATCCATTAAAATTATTTTACAATTTTTAATAAAAACTTTCATCAACAACTAAGCACTTTTTTTTTTTAATAAAAAACACTATTTCTGAAAACTCTACTATTAAAAACTTTAAATGAAAAAATTATATTTAAAAAGATATAAGAAACAGAGCCTTATAGTCTCCTTAGTAAAGAAATTATCACCAAAGGTCACCTGGCCTTTTCTAGAAGATAAAAAAGCTTTTGTTCTAAGCTGAATCTTGAGAATAAAGAGGCCGACAATGTCGTTTGCCATCCACTTCTTTGCTTGCTTCCACTAGGCACTAGCTAGGGAAACTTCACAAAATTCGTGCATTTTAAGTAATCAAAATTAATATTTACCTAATTAATAGATATGCTTGATCAAGAATCAACATTTTATTTAATTGCAAATGTCATTTTCCCTTCATATTTGCCGGCAGTAAGTAGGGATGTATTAGGAGGTATGGCAAAATCAGGATTCAAATCCGAATTTTGTTATATTTGGATTTAAATTTATTTTTGCAGAAAATAAAAATTAAAGATAATTGTGATACTTTTTTATTCACGAATTGTCTAAAAAAAAATTCTCAATAATGAGTTTCAGGATTTGCACCCATAATTGTCCAAACCTAAGAACTTTAAACAATCTTCAATGTCGATCCTAAAATTAACAATCATCCTAAAGTTGTCAAATAGACTATTTTCGTTCTCAAAATAATTATCAAAACATGAGATTCCCAAAGATATTTCTCTAATGGACAAGCCTATTTATATTGCTTTATATGTCAATATTAATCCTAATACAAAAAGCATAAATAAATCCCAATTTAACTCAAATAATGGAGTTATTAATGTAATTTCTTATAAGTATTTGAATTTGAAACTCAAAATATCCAATATTTGAAATGTACGAAATTTTTGAAATATCTAATAAAAAAGCATATAAATATTAAATATTAAATATTAAATACCTTGTAACAAATATTAGATATTGGATACCCGGTATACGACATGAACTATAAAATACTAAAATTGTTGATGGTGTTTTCAGGCACTATGTTATTTAAGCAGCACGACAGGGGTACAAAAGATAATTCACTTCTCAGTCAAGATTATTAATGCCGACCCGACCACTAAAGAGTCAACAGTAAGGGGCCGGGAACTTTACGGTTAGTGACCGAGCACTTGAGTTCAAGATGACCGGGCAATTATCAGGTCGACAGCAGCATTCTCAGTATAAAAGACTATTATGACCGACCACATGAAGACCGACCTCATGAAAACCGAGCATAGGGCAAGACATGTTCGGGAAGATAAGACATTCTATCCATACAAGATAAGATAACAAGTTCACCTATACGAGAGTGAGGAATAAAAACCAACAATCAACTTCCCACTTTTGATGTCCCACGATTCTGCTAGTTTAGAAACTAAGGAGAAGAACAGGGGCCAGAAAAGCGATAACTATAAATTCTCCCCAAGTAGGATTTGAACCTACGACCAGTCAGTTAACAGCCGACCAGATGACCGGACAATTATCAGGTCGACAGCAGCATTCTCAGTACAAAAGACTATTATGACTGACCACATGAAGACCGACCTCGTGAAAACCGAGCATATGGCAAGACATGTTCGGGAAGATAAGACATTCTATCCATACAAGATAAGATAATAAGTTATCCTACTTTAATGGGGTAAACTAGTAAGTCAATGTCCTAGTATTATAAAGGAAGTAAAGGTAGTTTTTGACTAGGAATCCTTATGAGAAAGGGAAATTGTTTCAACTAGGAAACCCTTGTAAAAGAAGGAATCTGATTTCTGCACTATTATAAATAGGAGGGTAGAGTATGCTTAAGGGAAGGGGAAAAAAAAGAGAACCAATATCATCATCAGAATCACCAAGCTCTGACTTGTAAAACACAAAGAACGGTCTGAGAAGCGCATTTGAATAATAAAAGTATCATCTTGTTTGTGCATGTGGACGTAGGTCGGATCCAAATCCACCGAACCACGTTAAATCTCATTGTCGATTGGTGTTTTATCTGTCTTTTGCTAAGTTTGCTTTTGGTCCCCCATAACCAAACAAATTCACTATTGAGGGAGGATTGTCTCGGGAGTAATATTCCCATATTGCCCCCGAGACCAAAATCTGCCGTCAACATTTGGCGCTGTCTGTGGGGATCCAACAAAAAGCGGTTCACGTATTAAGACGATGGAAGAAGGTGGAAATCACCAATCGTCGGGGAATCCGGCCACAGATTGGATGAAGAAGATAGAAGAAAGCATAAGGAAGGACATGGAGGATAGTCAGGCCCTCCTAAAAACCATGATCGACCGACTGGAGAGAATGGAATGGGGGAACCGCGAGAAGCCCGAAACCAGAGCTAATCAAAGAAGAGGAGAGATAGCAGATGGAAAGAGGGTTGTGGATACAAGTGAGGACGATGGACCTAGGAGGAGGGGGCCTTACGGGATAAAATCCATAGTTGTGGAAAAAGATTCACAAGCAGAGGACACATGGGAAGAAGAAGAAGAGAGACTTTTGACAGATTCCTCTTATGATAGTCTCTGCTACACTAGAAGAGGAGGCACAGAGTACGACGAGACTGTTCGGGAGATCCCAAGGCGTGAGGAACACCGCACCCGTGGCAACAGACATGAAGAAGAGCGCAAAAGGCGACATGGCGGCCCAAATAGCGAGGTAAAATCTTGGTTAAAGAAAGAGATGGCCAAGTGGGGGCAAGCCTCAAAACAGGTACAGGAGACGCCCGGGATGACAAAGAGGAATCCCCCCTCACAGAAGAAATAAAATCAGCAAAATTCCCAAAAAGGTTCAACATGCCGACCATGACGCCCTACAAAGGCCATATGTTTCTTTCCGGCTCGGGTCTGCTCTTGTACCGCCGAGATCGATGTTTGTTTCAGCTCGGGGTCGGGTTACGTCCCACCGAGTCGGCTTCTTTGGACTGGGGACGTAACATTCCCCCAGAGCCAAGTCTTTCTTTCAGCTCGGGGTCGGGTTACGTCCCACCGAGTCGTGCTTATCGGCCTGGGGACGGAACAGTCATCCAGGACCAAATGTCTCTTTAGTTCGGGGTCCTCAAAATATTCAGGGATATACTCGATGCATAGGATCCGTGAGAAGCATAGCACGGGGAGGGATGATACCCCCGTGGCGATTGTTTGCTCCAGTGTTACCGAACATAAGGAGGAATATGCCCTTAATGTGTCGAACACTCTTTGATCCTCACTTACCCGATGTAAGCATAGCACGGGGAGTGATGAGGCCCCCGTGACGATTGCTAGCTCCAGTGATGCCGGACCTAAGGAGGAATGTGCCCTTAGTATCCCGGACGCTCTTTGATCCATTCATCATTTGGATCCAAGAGAGGCGCAGCACGGGGATGCGTTGTGCCCCTGTAGCGTGTGCCTGCTCCAGCGCGGTAAGGAGGAGCCCTCATGCAATACACAGGCTCCACAGTGACCTGGCGTATAGAGGATATGCCCTTACCATTTAAACGCTCAACTGATCCAAATCCTGGTTCGCCGGGACACTGAGTTGAAAGTTTCAGAATTGTGTTTTGGAGGCCTCGGACAGGACGTTGTTTTGAGGCATCCGTGCTGTTGTTTACATTTGTGAAAAGTTTTTTTTAGGACAAGCGCTAGGTCGCCCCCGCCCTATGATTTTATTTTTCAGAGTTTTGTTTTTGTTTTCCGCTGGTTTGGTAGGGGGACGCCCGTGCCAGACTCAGTAGGGCTTCAAAAGGTTGATTCACTTCCATTCTGAATAAGTCCCACCTGATTAATCGGTTCGAGGCTGGATTCGTTCCGCCGAGGCCACTTGATTAATCGGCTCGGGGCTGGATTCGTTCCGCCGAGGCCACCTGATTAATCGGCTCGGGGATGGATTCGTTCCGCCGAGGCCACTTGATTATTCGCCTCGGGGCTGGATTTCGTTCCGCCAAGGCCATTTAGATATTCGACTCGGGGTCGGGTTACGTCCCACAGAGTCAGCCCTTTGGACTTGGGACGTAACATTTCCCCAGATCCAAGTGTCTTTCTCAGCTCGGGGTCGGGGTACGTCCCACCGAGTCAGCCCTTTGGACTGGGGACGTAAAATTCCCCCAGGTCCAAGTGCCTTTCTCAGCTCGGGGTCGGGGTACGTCCCACCGAGTCAGCCCTTTGGACTGGGGACGTAAAATTCCCCCAGGTCCAAGTGCCTTTCTTAGCTCGGGGTCGGGTTACGTCTCACCGAATCAGCCCTTCGGACTGGAGACGAAACATTCCCCCAGGTCCAAGCATCTCTTACAGCTCGAGACAGGATCACATGCCACCGAGCACATCATCGTTAGCTCAGAGGCAAAATTTTCTCCTCACAATCGAGATTGGATCAGTCAGGGGTCAGGACCTCCAAATCTCTGGTACAGATATTACAGAGGAGGAGTCATTCTTAGTTTGGACAACAAGAGGAACTTCATCTCCTGATGGAACGACCCAAGTAAGTAATTTGCTTTGAGGTGGAGAATCGTTCTGAATAGGATCAGCATCTCCAATAACCGAGGATATGAAGATAGAAACAGAAGAATTAGTTGATGGCGAAGGCAATTTCTCTGTGATTTCTGGAGCGACCACCAGCAAGGCGATCAGCACACCATCTTTGTATAGTTCCCGGCACCAACTTGCATACTCGTTGGAACCGAGAACTATGAGACAGATGTTGATGGTGTTTTCAGGCACTATGTTATTTAAGCAGCACGACAGGGGTACAAAAGGTAATTCATTTCTCAGTCAAGATTATTAATGCCGACCCGACCACTAAAGAGTCAACAGTAAGGGGCCAAGAACTTTACGGTTAGTGACCGAGCACTTGAGTTCAAGATGACCGGGCAATTATCAGGTCGACAGCAGCATTCTCAGTACAAAAGACTATTATGACCGACCACATGAAGACCGACCTCGTGAAAACTGAGCATAGGGCAAGACATATTCGGGAAGATAAGACATTCTATCCATACAAGATAAGATAATAAGTTATCCTACTTTAATGGGGTAAACTAATAAGTCAATGTCCTAGTATTATAAAGGAAGTAAATGTAGTTTTTGACTAGGAATCCTTATGAGAAAGGGAAATTGTTTCAACTAGGAAACCCTTGTAAAAGAAGGAATCTGATTTCTGCACTATTATAAATAGGAGGGTAGAGTATGCTTAAGGGAAGGGGAAAAAAAAGAGAACCAATATCATCATCAGAATCATCAAGCTCTGACTTGTAAAACACAAAGAACGGTCTAAGAAGCGCATTTGAATAATAAAAGTATCATATTGTTTGTGCCCGTGGACGTAGGTCGGATCCAAATCCACCGAACCACGTTAAATCTCCTTGTCGATTGGTGTTTTATCTGTCTTTTGCTAAGTTTGGTTTTGGTCCCCCATAACCAAACAAATTCACTATTGAGGGAGGATTGTCTCGGGAGTAATATTCCCATATTGCCACTGAGACCAAATCCGTCGTCAACAAAAATTATTCAAAATTGAAATTATTCTTAAAATCTTATTACTCGATAACTCAAAATAATTTTTTGGTACTAAGGGTCCGTTTGGTATAGCTTTTTAAATAGAGTTTTTTCAAGTAGAGTTTTTATTAATAGAACTTTTAGAAGTAAAGCTTTTGAAAAAAAAAGGTGCTTAGTTGTGAGTGAGAACTTTTATTAAACATTATAAAATTACTTTATTGAACAAGTTTTTTAAGTTTTGTTATGAAAGAAATGAAATAATATTGTTAAAATAAATAAGGGTATTATAAACAATTTAAATATTTAAAAATACTTTTCAAGCTCTACTCACAGAAGTCCAAATTTTGAGCTTCTGCTAGTAGAGGCAAAATAGCTTTTTTAATCCTCAAAAGCTCTACTTAAAATGCAATCAAACATCACTAAAAAAAATTTTAAAAAAAAGCATCTGGGATTAAAAAGAACTCGTTTACCTCTATTACAAGTCATACCAAACAGACACTAAAATATCATTTCTCTTTTTTCCTTACATGAGTTATATCTTAGTCATATATATGAAATTTCTTACAAGCAATAGCGACAAACAATCTCTATTTCCCAAGAGGGGGGGTGAATTGGGTTATCGCTATAAATGCGGAATTAAATAAATCTTTGCTGATTTTTAGCTCTTATTACCAAATGGGCACTTAGGTCGATTTTCTCTATTTCGATTAATATCCTATATGCAAGTTCTCTAATCAATAAATGTAAATGTAAATAAACTTGCAAATAGTAAAAGTATAGGGAAAGAGAAATACGACACCGCGATTTATAGTGGTTCGGCCAAACGTGCCTACGTCCACTCCCCCAAGCCTTGCTTGAAGATTTCCACTAAAATCGAGTTTCCGTGGTTCACCCGCAACCAAGAGTTTTTCGAAAAGGCGCACTCCGAACCTTTTACAATTTTGAGTTTTGTTCGTAGGCTCACTCACAAACCTTTACAACTACCCAAACTAATGGGATTTCACAACCACAAATGTTTTTATTTAAGAAGGTTTGAAACACACTTGGGCACTCACAAATAATAAGAAGATTGTGTGAGTTGCAAATCCAAGTGTTTTAAGCTCACTACTAAATGTATGAAGGTGTAGTGTGTGTGAGTATTTAAGTATATGAAGGTTTAAGACACTTTGTATTTGCCTTGGTAGAATATGTATGAAGGTTTTCTAAGTCTCTGGCCAAGCACAAATGAGTTGGGGTTCTATTTATAATAAAATGTAAAGCATTCCCCAACAGATGTTGAGACCGATCTGGTCACCGGTATAGGGACCGGTATGCCGGTCTGGGGTTTCCAACAGATACTAACGGCTATATTACCGTTGAACAAGTATACGTTAGGCCGGTATGCTAACCGATATGAAGACTGATATGGTTTGGCCCGGTTCCAGAATGTGTGCAAAATGAAGAGCTAGACCGGAATGGAGACCAGAATGGATCTCCTTAGTTTCAGTAATTATGCACCATGAAGAGCTAGATCGGAATGGAGACCGAAATGGAGACATGTATGGATCTCCCTAGTTTCAGTAACTATGCACAATGAAGAGCTAGGCCGGAATGGAGACCGGAATGGAGACAGGTATGGATCTCCCTAGTTTCAATAACTATGCACCATGAAGAGCTAGACCGGAATGGATCTCCCTAATTCCAGAAAGCATGCATAAGGCTTTCCTTGACCGATATGGTCACCGGAATGACACCGGTATGCCGGTCTCAGACCAAAATGCAGAGTAATGAAGGTTTTAAGGCATTTTATCATGATCCTAATGCATCTAAGTGATTGTGCATGCAATCTTATGAGCTTAGGCACTTGAATATTACAATTCACATTACAAATTAAATCCTAAGCTAAGACTTCGCAATATATTCTTCAAATTACCGCAAGTCTTCAAATTCTCGCTCTACACCCCATATGCTGCGACACTTTTTGTATTGCTTTGTGTTTGTACATCGAAGTCTTCTTTCGCGTTGACGTCATCAAAATCCATTTATACGACCAAGTCGCCAAATTTCGTTACTCTTCTATTATATGTAGACGACTTGTTGATCGTTGGACAAGATGCAGTGAAGATCAGCCAGCTGAATAATGAACTCTCTAAGTCTTTCGATATGAAATAATTAGGACCACCTTAGCAGATTTTGGGAATGCAAATAGTTCGAGACAGACAGAACAAAAGGTTGTGGCTTTCACATGAGAGTTATATTGAATGGATAATCATGAGGTTCGATATACAAAATGCCAAACCTGATAGCATTCCGCTAGCACACCACTTCAAATTGAGCAACAGTTCGTGTCCCTCATCCAAGAAAGAGATAGAGGAGATGTCATCAGTACCATATTCTTCAGCAGTTGGAAGCCTAATGTATGCTATGGTATCTACCATGCCAGATATTGCTCACGCAGTGGGTGTAATGAGTCGTTTTCTCTCTAACTCAGGAAAACAACATTAAGAGGCAGTCATATGGATTCTCAGGTACCTCAAGGGTACATTGAAGTTATATATGTGCTACGAGGGAGTTGATCTAATCTTGGAAGGCTATACAGATTCAGATATGGCATGAGATCTTGATGGTAAAAAATCTACATCAAATTTTCTCTACACTTTTGCAGGGGGAGCTGTGTCATGGCAGTCAAGATTACAGAGGTTTATTGCATTATCCACAACAGAAACTGAGTATATTGCAGCAGTCGAAGCAGAAAAGGAAATGTTGTGGTTAATTCATTTTCTCCAAGAATTAGGGATCAAGCAGAGAGAATACAAGATATATTGTGACAGTCAGAGTGCTCTGGACTTAAGCAAGAACTCAATGTATCATTTCCGAATGAAACACATTGATATTCGCTATCATTGGATACGTGAGGTGATAGATCAACAACTGTTGAGACTAGTGAAGATCCATACATATGAGAATTCAGCCGACTTGGTAACAGTGGTGGTTACTCGGGATAAGCTAGAGTTGTGCAAAGACATAGCCGGGATAGCTGTCAGATGATAATCGTTTCGGATGTAACTAGAGGGGGAGAATTGAAGGATCCAGCTACATCATCACCATCATTGCATAACCATCTAAGGAAACTTTAGGTGGGATTGAAAATGGTGCACCAACTTTTGATAATGAAGCAAACTTCCAAGACTACTATAGGTGGAGTATTATTGCTTTGTTGAATTTGTGAGCCAAAGGTTGGCTATAAATAAGAGCTCTCATTTGAGAGCAAGATCATCTCAAAAAATAAAGCTTCAAGTGAAGAAAGCTTTGAGAGTGTAGAGAGAAGTGATATTTTTGTAAAGTTTGTAAATATTTGTAATTCTATTATTGTAGTAATAAAATCAGTTTTTCCTCATAAAGACTCTTCAGTGATCAGAGAATCACAACATGCAGCTGTAAAGGTGGGGGAATTTGGTTAGTTCGATGAATGTTACATTGTAATTTATATGGTGGTTTCTTTCCTAAATTGCGAATAGTTGCACATGCTTGGTTCTTTCAGTTGGTCGCTTTTTTTCATGATTGTTCTAGTTTAATTGCTGTTAGTTGTTAGTTGTGTGTTGTGATGATGTTTGTTGTGTTGTGTTATTAGTAGTTATTAGTTGATAGTTGTATAGATGTATTTAATATAGTAGTTATGCATTTATTGTGGTAGTTGTGTTTAAAGGCTATAAAAAGACCTCTCATTGTAATTCAAAACTTAAGTAAATGTTAATATACATTTTCTTCTCTAATTCTCACATGGTATCAGAGCTTAGGTTCTTTCCAGAGGTGTAGAAATTCGGTTTTCGGGAATGGAAAAGTCAGATGCTATGCAACTCATTCCTACCATTCTCATAGGTTCAAACTATCGTCTCTGGGTTCAGGGAATGCGTAGTTTTCTCAAGGGTCGGAAACTATGGTGTTATGTTATTGGAGATGTCAAGCCCCCCACTCGGCTTACTAATGAAACTGAAGGACATCTCGCTGATCGTCTCGAGGATTGGGATAGTAAGAATCACCAAATTCTGACATGGTTCCGGAATACTTCGGTTCCAGCTATTCATCATCAATTTGGGCGCTACGAAACTGCCAAAGAAGTTTGGGATCTGCTTGCATTAAGGTACACCTCTTCTGATCTCTCTAGTCAGTATCAATTATGGGAAAAGTTGCCTAATTTGAAACAAGAGAAAGGTCAGTCTATTACTGATTTTCTTGTACAAATGGAGAATATTTGGGACCAACTTGCTTTTTCAGAACCATCAATGAGTTGCACCGTTGATGCAACTAATTATACGGCACATCGTGACCGTATGCGACTAATTCAATTCCTTATGGCCCTTACTGATGATTTTGAATCTTGTCGAGCTTCATTGTTACATCAATCTCCTCTAAATACATTAGAAGCTGCTGTCTCTCGATTGTTGTATGATGAAACTCGTCTCGGCTTATTTAAGCCATCTCACGATGATGTTGTGCTTGCCGCCGCAGATAAACATTTCTCAAAAGGTGAAGGCAAATTTTGTCGTACCTGCAACAAATCTGGTCATACTCTGATTGAATGTAGTCTTACTGAATGTCACAAATGCAAGAAAAGAGGCCATATTGCCCTCACTGTCCCACTAAGGTGAGTTGTCGCTACTGCAAGCTGTCTGGCCATTCCATTGAGCAGTGCCCCACTCGTCCCCCAAGATCTAATCAACCCTCCAAGATAGCAATTCCAATTGCTGCTGCTACCTCTGAGGTTAATGTCTCTCCAACATCCACTGGTAACTTAGAAGCACTCCTTAGACAAATACTTTCTACCCATCCCAGTACTTCTACTGCCTTATCTGTCAATTCAGGTAATTCTTCTTGGTATTTTGACTCTGGTTGTTGCAATCATATGACTTTTCAATCCTTGTTATTTTCTTCCACCTCTCCTACCACAAATATTTCTCCAATCTTCACTGCAGATGGCTCATAAATGCTTGTAAGTCAGTCTGGCCACATATCAACATCTACACTCTCATTACCAAACACATTTCTTATTCCCAAACTTACATTCAACCTTATTTCTGTTGGTCAACTATGTGAACTTGGATTAGAATTGATATTCTCCACTAATGGTTGTCGTGTGCAGGATCCGCAGACGGGACAAATTCTTGGGACAGGCCGTAGAATTGGACGTCTGTTTGAACTCACCTCTCTGCATCTTCCTTCAAATCGTTTTTCCCAATTATGTGTTGTATCTACTCCATCTTCTTTTCACTTGTGGCATATGCGTCTTGGTCATGCCTCGATAAATAAACTCTGTCCTTTAGTTTCTAATGGTTCACTAGGTTCTGTTAAAGACCAACATTTCCATTGTGTCTTTTGTCAACTTGGAAAACAATCAGCTTTGTCCTTTCAACATAATAAACATAATTATGTTGCTCCATTTGATTTGGTCCACTCTGATGTATGGGGACCTTCACCTACAGCCACTATGGGAGGATCTAAATATTTTGTCTTGTTTATTGATGATTATTCTCGATTTACATGGATCTTTCTTATGAAACAACGTTCTAAACTACCTCAAATTTATATTGACTTTGCAAACATGATCAAAACACAATTTTCCAAAACTATCAGAATTTTGAGGACCGACAATGCCAATGAATATCTTGACTCCAAAATTCAACAATTTTTAAAAGCCCAATGAACCATTTCACAACGATCTTGCCCATATACCTCTCAATAAAATGGACGAGCCTAAAGAAAACATCGTCATATTTTAGATTCCACTCGATCCATGCTCATTTCATCATCTTGTCCTGAACGCTTTTGGGGTGAAGCTGCCCTTACGGCTGTTTATGTTATTAATCGTATTCCTTCTTCAGTCACCAAACACAATTTGTCTCCTTATGAATGCCTTTATGGTGTTTCCCCTCCTTATGATCTTCTCAAAGTTTTTGAGAGTGTTTGCTTTGTTCTTCTTCATCCCACAGAGCATCACAAGTTAGAACCCCGTGCCAGACTTTGTTGTTTCTTAGGATATGGTATTCAACACAAAGGGTATCGTTGTTGGGATCCCGTGTCAAAGAAACTCCGCATCTCTCGTCATGTTATTTTCTGGGAACACATTATGTTCTCTTCTATTTCTAAGTTCACAGTGTCACCTTCAGATCCTCATCCACTTTTCACTAATCCATCTATTGAGTTGTTTCCATCTGATGCAAGTACACATGGTGAACATACAGATGTTCAACCTCCATCACCACATGTTCTTGATGATGCCCCTCCTGCAGATACTGCACCAGAGACCATTGGTGACTCATCTCCACCTTATCCTACCCGAGTAAGAAATCCTCCCCCTTACCTTCGAGATTATCATTGTTTCTCTGCTCTTGTTTCTTTGCATGAACCTCAGTCCTATAGGGAGGCTTCTTCTAATCCTCATTGGCAGCAAGCTATGCAAGATGAACTAAAGGCATTGACAAAGACAGGTACTTGGGACTTGGTTGATCTTCCTCCTGGCAAAAATCCAGTGGGATGCAAATGGGTTTACAAAATCAAAACATATTCAGATGGATCTATTGAGCGTTATAAAGCACGACTTGTTGCTAAAGGATTCGCTCAAGAGTATGAGATTGATTATGAGGAGACTTTTGCTCATGTTGCTCGCCTTACCTCAGTTCGTAGTCTGCTTGCTATTGCTGCTGCTCGGCAATGGAGTTTGTTTCAGATGGATGTCAAGAATGCCTTCCTCAATGGTGATCTCACTGAAGAAGTTTATATGACTCCTCCTCCAGGTCTTGATCATCCACCAAATACAGTATGTCGCCTGCGACGTGCCTTATATGGTTTGAAGCAAGCTCCTCGTGCATGGTTTGCCAAATTCAGTACCACTGTCAGACAAATTGGATTCACCTTCAGTCCACATGATTCAACCTTATTTCTTCGAAAATCCAAAAAGGGTATTGTGATATTACTTCTTTATGTTGATGATATGATTATTACTGGAGATGATATTTCAGGCATAGCAGATCTCAAGCAGGCTCTTAGTCAACAATTTGAAATGAAAGATCTTGGTCCTTTGAGTTATTTTTTAGGCCTTGAGGTTATTTGTTCTGATGATGGTTATCATCTCTCGCAAGCCAAGTATGCCTATGATCTTCTTTCTCGAGCTGGCCTTACAGATAGCAAGACAGTTCCAACTCCAATTGAGTATAATACTAGTCTTACACCTATAGATGAAGATAGCACTCCCCTTGATGATCCTACTCTCTACAGACAACTAGTTGGAAGCCTCATTTATCTTACAGTCATTCGACCAGATATTTCTTATGCAGTTCACATTGTCAACCAGTTCATGACCGCTCCCCGTTCCACTCATTATACTGCAGTACTTCGCATCCTTCTTTATGTTAAAGGAACTCTCTTTACAGGTCTCCATTTTTCTGCTACTTCATCATTGGTTCTTCGAGCCTATTCTGATTCTGACTGGGCAGGAGACCCTACTGATCGTCGATCAACTACAGGTTACTGTATTTTTCTTGGTGATTCACTTATTTCTTGGCGCAGCAAGAAACAAACATTGGTTGCCCGCTCGAGTACTGAGGCTGAATATAGAGCTGTTGCTGCTACTACAACTGAACTTCTATGGTTACGTTGGCTTCTAGAAGATATGGGAGTCCCTCAACCATCATCTCTCACTCTTTACTGCGACAACAAAAGTGCTATTGCAATAGCACATAATGATGTTTTTCATGAGCGCACCAAACACATTGAGATCGATTGTCATTTCATTCGCCAACACGTTGCTTCTGGCACTATTTCCTTGAAGTATCTCAAATCCACTGATCAGCTAGCTGATGTCTTCACCAAATCCTTTCTTCCGGGACGTTACACTACACTTGTTTCCAAACTCAATTTGGTTTCATCTAAACCACCTTGAGTTTGAGGGGGGATGTTAGTTGTTAGTTGTGTGTTGTGATGATGTTAGTTGTGTTGTGTTATTAGTAGTTATTAGTTGATAGTTGTATAGATGTATTCAATATAGTAGTTATGCATTTATTGTGGTAGTTGTGTTTAAAGGCTATAAAAAGGCCTCTCCTTGTAATTAAACACTTAAGTAAATGTTAATATACATTTTCTTCTCTAATTCTCACAATTGCTTATTAAAGAAATCAAAGCGTAATTTTTTCTGTGTAGCAGGTGATATAATAACAGAAGACAAGTGATGTAAATTAGAGCCTTATGATTGTTAATGGAGAGTAGGAGATAAAATGCTATCGATTATTACTGATGAAATAAGTTCTGGCAGCTAATTCGGCTGTCTATTTCTAATATTTATACAATTTATTTTGATATGTACAAAACATAAACGAATAAATTTAATATTTGGAGTAGTGACTGTTTAAAGTGCTCTAGGTAAATGTCACTATAAACATCTATGATATATGGCGGACTGTGTTAAGCTGTGTCCAGCTACGCCATCTGATTCTATTTCTGGAGGCATATGCTGCTGTCAAGTTCGCAGGTGCTTGCCTCCGAGACTTGAGAGGGGATGCTGGCGTTTTTGTATGTGCAAATCTTACATGCATAAAATAATACTTGGGGGAGTTTTGTGGAACGTTAACGTTAGCGTTAAAACGCTCCATCAAACACATTGATATAGTTAGTTTATAAATTAGATTATATTTTCATAAAATTATAATCTCACAACGTGAGTTATTTTTCTACATTAGCCTATAATTTAATTTTTGCTCCATAATTTATAAACTAGTTTATACTATCAATGTAATACTCTCTACCAAACTACTAGAATCGAGGAAATTTAACCGTTTGGTTAGCTGGAAGCATTCTGAAGGGAGTTGGGTTCATCAGGAAATGAGTAACCCCAGTCACATGATTCCAATTCTTATTGTTTTATCTCAAACATTTCAAGGTTACTTTCCCCATAATAAGAAGAGGTAGGCCTTTTATTTTCCCAAAAGTCTTGTGATTTAAATTAATTCAAAATCGGTCCAAGTTCATTCCGGAGTGTTTCAATTTAGAGTTTACAAGATTATTTTGTATTTTAAAAATATAATGATATTTAATGAAGATTTTAAAAAATTCATTGAAATCTTGTATATTCAATTAGGATTTTAAAATATCTGTTAAAATATGAGAATATTTAAAAATCATTTGATTCTTTAGGATTTTAAGTGTCTTAAATAAAGAAACTGTTCATTGTAAAATCAGTTCACTTCCCAATATATATGACAAATGCCTCTTACAAATTATGGTAAATATCTCTTGATTTTTTTTTGGGGGGGGTATTTTTCCGTTGTTTATTTCAAGATCTTTCTTTTAATCACATTGACTAATAAACTTAATGTCTATCACTTATGATTAAATAAAACTATTTAAAATATGCAGGCCAGTGACGCTACTTGTTTTTAATGTTTCATTCCACGTGATATTCTTTATGAAATTCGCTTTCACGTCTTATAGTTTAACATTTTCATTTTAAAATTAGGCCTTATAGATTTCAACTTTCATTATTATAAAAGATAATTTAGAGTTCAAATAATTTTAATTTTTTATTAATAAAAAAATCATAAAAATATTAAAATATAACGAAATACTGATGAAATAATTCAGTAAAATATGAGAAATTTTGTAAAATATGTTAGAGTCTTTGATGAAATTAAAATAATCCATAGATTTAGCATAAATAAAAATCTAACGCAATACATTGTGATGGTTTATTACAAATAACAATTATTATTTTCCAAAGAAAAAATATTAGCGCCTTGAGTTTCAACTAAAGAGTGGAGCTTTGAGCAATCCTCCAAAATTCTAATTACACTCCATTTAATTTGTTTTCCCTTCTTTATAATTTCTATTACAGTCGGAAACTTTGATGGACGCTGCCAATTTATTTTACTAGTGTTATAAAATTTTAGAAATGATGCCCGTGTTTTAAAACCTGAACCGGATAGATTGGTCCGACTGATTGAATCAAGATCCGATACAAGGTCTAGGTGAGTCCTTTAGTATGGGGAGCATTTGAACCGGCCTCAAACTTGTCAAACCAATCTTTTCAACTACTGAACCAATGACTCAATCTGGGTTGAACGAGTTTTTGAGCCTTTTATTATTATTATTATTATTATTAATTTAGGTTTTTAAATTTTTTTATAAAAAATAATTTAAAAAAAGTTATTAATAATCTTGGATCGACTCCCAATCCAATCTCTAACCCTTGACTGTCTCACCATCCCGGGCCGGGTTTTAAAACATTAGATGATTCTATTACTCATGAGAAAATGAAGGATAGGTAAATTAAAACGAGGGTGAAGTGTAATTAGTATTAAGTGGAGTGTCAAAAGCTCCACTCTCAACTAGAAAAAATTGGATTGAACCCATTCTGTAAGCCCATTTGAATGGGCTAAGTAGATTAATTGGAGGCCGAATTGAACAAATCCTGGGCTTCCATTGCCGGCACAGCAAGTCCAAGTTCAGCAAGATGAATTTCTTCTTCTTCTTCTTCTTGTATTTTTGGGTAGGTAAGTGATGAGTAAAGATATGTTGTGATGTAGGAGGCAGGCATCTTCCTGACATGCACACGATTGCGGTTTAGAATTGTAATCGAATCGCAATTGAATCGTTAACCAATCGTAAACCGAACTGTTAATTATACGACTGAATCATAATCATAATCGAATCAGTCAAGTCCGGTTCGGTTAAGGTTGAGGTAAAATTCCAACCATCCAAACCGGCGGTTGGACCGGTTGAAACCGTAACAGTTATGGTTCTGATTCGAACCATAACGGGTTCAACCGCTAACCGTAACAACTACATTTTTTATAATAATAAAATTTTAAAATATCTAATTTGTCCCTCCCAATAATTATATTTTGGGGGCATTTTAGGCATCATAAAAAATCAAAATGCGTTATAAATAATTCTTTAACTCATTTTTCAAAACCACACAATCATTTACTCCTCAATCTCTCAATTTCTCAAATCTCATATATTCAATCAATTTATTCTCTTATTAGCTCAATCTCTTCAATATAATAACAAGCTCATCACACAACATTAACATTCTTGAGGCCGAGGATACCACTCAACATGCCACCGGCAAAACGACTTCACGTATTCAAGTGAGAAATCGAGGTTCTGAAATGTTGACAAAACATTTCACTTTGGTCGATAATGATGTCACTGGTGAGAAGAATAATGTCTACAATTATTGTGGAAAAAATTACACACACCGGTGGGTATGGAACTATGACGGGTCATACGAGGAATACCCATAAATGTGAGTTTGGGATTGATACAATACAAACACAAATGACAAGATTTTTTGCTTCCGGTCCATGTTCTTCTTCTTATATTCAATGAAAATATAATCTAACTAAATTTATTGTCATTGAACATTTAGCTTTTAATTTTGGTGAAAAAACGTCTTTTGATAATTTAATACATAAAACTTTAAATCATGATGCATGTAAACTTACTAAGATGACATGTAAAAGAAAAATGATGGAATTGTATGCAAAAGATCAAAATAATAAAGGGAATTATTTTTAAAACTTAAAGGTTGTGTTTCAATTTGTAGTGACATATGAAGTGATCATTGGCAGTCACATTCTTATATTTTAAGTGGTGTTTATTATCCAACTTCAAATATTTTTCTCCTTACAATTCTTGACATTGTTGGGGTATTAGCCGGACCTAATAATAATAGTAACGAATTTGATGATATTTTTGATGATCTTAACAATATTTTTTATGATCCTAACAACGAATTTAATGATTCTAATAATATTTTTGACGATCCTTCAAATATAATTAAAAATATATATTGTATCAATGAGGAAAAAATGACTTAATTACTACAGAGACATACTATTATTTTATCTTGTTACTTTTGTTTTGGATTCAATGTTTAAAATTGAAGATTTGGAAAGTGTTTTACTAAATTATTATGCTTTATTAGGTGAAAGAATTGTGATTATTTCTTCAATTATTGAAAATGTTATGAGAACTTTACTTGATTTATACAATGATTATGTTAGTATATATAATATTCAAATAGCTGATACTACATAATTCATGAATGCACCACCAATTGAACAATCTAAGCTTCATGTTGGTAGAAGTTGGTTAATGCAGCAAAGTAAAAAAAAAAAAAAAAAAAAAAAAGTCCACCAATTCCACCGCTACTAATTCAGACTTTAATAAATTTCGAGTTTCCCAAAAGTGCTTTGTATGTGAGCAATTTCTTATCCTTGATTGGTGGCAAAAACATCAATGATTGTTTCCACTTATGGTCGTGATTGCAATGGAGGTATTAACAACACCGGTCTCAACTGTATCTGTAGAGCATACATTTAGTATGGACTGTAATATTCTTGATGACATAAGATCAATGTTGAAACCGGAGACGTTAGAAACTCAAACGTGTCTTGATGATTGGTGTATGGTGGTCTTGAACAAGAAAATCAGCCGGTAACTTTTGAAGATTTGTGTAATAACACGGACACAACTGGAACAGAAGACTTAAGAGCCGGACCGCCTTCCTTGGATGACGATGAATAAAATATTAATGAGTAAATTATTAAAAATAAAATATAATAGAACTACATGAACTTTGATTCCTCAAACGTGTCTTGATGATTGGTGTATGGTGGTCTTGAACAAGAAAATCAGCCGGTAACTTTTGAAGATTTGTGTAATAACACAGAAACAACTGGAACAGAAGACTTAAGAGCCGGGCCGCCTTCCTTGGATGACGATGAATAAAATATTAATGAGTAAATTATTAAAAATAAAATATAATAGAACTACATGAACTTTGATTCCTCTACGCCACAAGAGAATACATATGCAGCTTATGTAAGTGCAAGCTCTTATTGTCAAAATAATAAATAAATTATCAATGTTTACTTTTAGTTTTACTCTTTAGTAAATTTTTAATTTTTTTTATTATTTTTATAACAATTTAATTTAATTATTAAAAAAATGATTTCAAATCTTAAACTGAACCGAACCGCACGATTCGGCCGGTTTAAGGTTCCATTGTGGTTCGGCTTTGGCCAAAACCACAACCGATCCAACCTTAAATCGAACTGAATCGTACGGTTCAGCAATTTAAGGTTCGATTGCTGCTCGGTTTTGGCCAAAACCTCAATCGAACCGTAGACCGAACCGTTGGTCTACGGTTCGGCAACCACACAGTTCGGTTACGGTTTTGAACCATAACCTAACAGTATGCATGTCTACATAATCCTGTCATTTTCTCATTACACGTGTCCAATTTCAGTGCCAAAGTGGCAAAGTCCATCCATGGGTCCTTCACTCGATTTACCATAAACGATGTTACTTTACTACATTTTATCAAACGAAAAGACATCATTTTGTCACTTCTTGTATCGTGATTCCATCAATAATTCAATCATCTAGTTTTTTCTTTCATATTTATTTATTTTTATTCCTTTTTTTTTTTTTTTTTTACAATAAGATATATGAAAATTTGTGTCTTGTAACCCAAAAATTTGTGTCTTATATTTTTACTTTTCAAAAGTTTTCTTTCGTACACTTTTATAAAATTCTATAATATTTTTACAATTTGATCTAATTATGAACGAACCATTCTGTATGTAGAAATGAAATGAATTTAATAAAATTATGTATGTTAACTGAATCTGAACATTTTTAAACCCCTATTTTTCTTACATTTACTTTTTTATTTTTTTAATTGAATCTTTAGTTTGAATTTCTTTTATTTTCTACGGAAGTGTTAGCTCTGTCAATGAAGTTTACATTAAATTCAAAGTTTTAATGAAATGAAGAAATAAGACCGCAAACATTTAAATCAGGAGTCTCGTATGAGACAGGCAAAGGTACCAACCATGCAAAAATGTCAACAAGCACATATAAATTGGGATCGAACTAGAGCTCCTTCATATAAGATCTGGATCGTTAGATTTTGATCTAACGATTCAAATTTCAAGATTTTTAAGAAAAAAATTAGAGGGATAAATTTTTTTCCTCTTTAAACACTACAAAAATTATACCATTTAACGTCGAAAATAATCAACGTCAAAATCTACAGTTTCGACGCAAAATATAATTAGCGTCGAATTAATTAGACGCAAAAATTGGACGCCGAAATATCGACGAGAATCAATTTTAGCGTCGAAACAAAGAAATTCGACGCTAAAAACTCTATTTTGCGTCCAAATTATTTCGACGCTAAATTAAATTTTCTGACGCTATAGGTTCAATTTTGCGACGAACTAATTCGACGCTAAAAGTTTGCCTTTTAGCGTCGGAAAGTTTCGACGCTAAAGTATATTAAAAATAATAATATTTGTATACTTACAGCGGCGATTTTTTTTAACTATTAGCGTTGAAACTTTCGACGCCAAAAATACATTTAGCGTCGACTATTTCGACGAAAATAGTTAAAAAAAATTATTAATTTACTTCTTTTTGGTCTAAAATAATTAATTTAATTGAAAAAAATTTCTGATTAATAACAGAATTACGAAATATTATAATAATTATTATATTGAATTTTTTTTTAGAAAAAATACATATTATATTAAAACTATTTGTTCAAAATGTTTATACAAAACCAAATATAAAATTTATTGCTACTGTGATGGGGGACGCTCGAGCCCGATGCACCCTGACTGAGTGAGGCCTCCAACATCTGGCGGAAAGCCAGCATTTGCTGTTCGAACTGCTCCATCTTCTTCTCGTGGTCCACCTTGACCTGTTGTAGCACCTCCTTAGTCTTCTCAGCTCGTCTCGGGTGGTGACTAGCTGGTCTTCGGTGGTGGCTAGCCGGTCTTGGGTGGTGACTAGCTGGTCTTGGGTGGTGACTAACTGGTCTCGAAGAGAGGAGCCATTGTCCGAATTAACAGTATTGCGTGCAGATGACGTCAGCTTCTTACGAGTGCCAAGGCCAACGTTGTAAGCTGTCTGATTCTTGAAAACCAATTGCGACAACTGCTCATCTGGTATCGGGTCAGATCTTGTCTCCTGCGTTTGATGTTGGAGTTCCATCATTTCGTTCTGTTTCAAAAAATAAGTTAATATTAGAATTTGAAAAAAAAATTTAACATATATGATTTTAATTATTTTATTTTAAAAACTGAAACTTACATAGCAGCGTTCGGCTTCTTCATTTATCCATTTGTTTTTCTCGTTGTAATGCGTCACACGGAAAAAATCTGGAAATGATTGCACCTCACATGTGCTACTCTGTTATAAACAGAAAATAAATTCAATATTATTCCACATTAGTAAAAACAATGAACGGTTAAAATTTACGTTATGATATATTTACCTCAGAATGTTCGGCACGATGTTGGAAAAATGGCTTCGAACCTCCACGGTGGTTAAAACGCATGTGACTTCGATTTTCCGCATTTGTGTGACATTTATCATGCATTTACCAACACTGTAAGTACCGAAAACAAAGACAATTATAAATTTCCGTTTATTTCAAAATTTACCTCGTGTTTTTTGGTAGACCAAAGCTCATATAAGAATATCCAGTCTTACTCTTCTATAAAATCAGGCTTGTGTTGTGGAGCATCTGAAGGTCCATGTTCATCGAATATTGGTTTTAGGACTTTTGTCCTATAACCTTTATAATTTTTCCCCGTGTGGTAGTCAATATATTGTTGGACATTCACTTTGGTCAGATCGAAGTCGAACCACTCCTACATGAATAGCAACCGAGTAAAAATAAGTATAAAATACAAATATTAACTAACAAACAATATCGAAAACTTAATACCGTACGGAAACTCACAAGTAGTGAAGAGAATAACTGGTTGGTTTTCGTCTCCCACGGTATCTTTCTCCAAGAAACATAGTTTTGGGGAGCTTCAAATCGAGTTGTAGCTCCTATGGCGGTAGTAAACACTGAATTATGTTGTCTGACTTGACTGTGTCCATCATCTGATATCTCAATCCGGATACGGCCGTGAGCCTTAACGTACTTAGCCAACCTCAGCCACGTGTGCGTCCTCGACCCTTCGCTGTACTGGACTCACCTGTGCTAGCAGAGACTCCACCAGGGCCAGTTGTCCTTGCTGATATAGATGGAGTCGCATTAGCCCGTCTGCGATTGCCCGGTGCCATCTGTAAAAACACACAAAGTTTCAGGTTTCCATCACAATAACTCACTTGTGGTGGCTTGGATATAACCTATTATATGCATGAATCATGAATAAATAGTATGAACTGCATAAATGAAATGGTCCAAGGAAGACACACATGAATGAGAGGAGAGACTTGGCTTTTTAACTACATACTTTATTCCAAGATGATTGGAAAGTCAGCTAGAATAACAAAGCAAAAATGAGAAGGAACGAAGTATCAGAGTGCCAACAAAATCATTACAAGAAAAACAAACAACATTAGGGGAAAAAAAAGCAAACAACATGAGAGGAGAGACTTGGCTTTTTAACTACATACTTTATTTCAAGATGGTTGGAAAGTCAGCTAGAATAACAAGAATAGCAGAACAGCAAAAGGGAAAAAATTACTACAACTGCTGCTGTTCTGGTATTAATATAGCCATACACAAATTTTAAAATGCTCCAACTCCAAATGAAATAACTCGAGTCCAACTTGAGTCCATCTAAGCAACTTCAACTTTAAAATTTTGAACAAGTTTAAAGGCAACCCAACACAGAAACTCTTAATCTATTCTAAACACCAAGTACAGCAGCAATCAAAATTGGAAAATATAACTATGTTAAATAAGTTTGTGTCTCTTTCGGTATTTCCTGATTGATCACATGATCGAGCCAACATAGACGACTAAACAATGTAATCCTTTTTTGCACATAAACTTGAAGCATTCACATTTTTCTTTCTTTCCTAAAAATAAAACAAAGACTGAATGCAAGGAGGTCCACCTAGGTTGCTAAATGTCAAAATTAACACATATATATTCCTCAATAATTAACATGACAAATCAAATTCCTTCTACCACCAAGGGCGATTTCAATAAACATAACCCATACATAATTTGTAGGAATGGAATCACCAAAAAAGAAAATTATAATAAACCAATGAATAAATTTGTCATCCTTGACCATATCTCTTCAAATCTCACTAATATAGAAAAGATTTTAAACCCAAATGGAAACTTCATAGCCCATTTATAGCAACAAAAACCTATTTGAAAATGAACATGCAATGAGACTTACCTGTAAAGTCGATGAATTTGCTGAAGAAGATAGTGGTTGGAGCCGAGAAAGAAGAAGAAGACAGTGAGATGGATTTTTTTGGTCGTCTGAGCCGAGAAAGAAGAAGACACTGATTTTAGGGATTTAATGGACATTTAGCGTCGAAATTATTTACTTTTAGCGTCGAATTATTCGACGCTAAAAATTTGGCGGCATATTAAAAAAATATGGTTATTTTTTGGGGAAATTTATTGTTTTAGTTAGCGTCGAAATATATAATATCGACGTTAAATGTATAACATTTAGCGTCGATGTTAGTTTTCGACGCTAAATTTATAACATTTAGCGTCGATGTTAGTTTTCGACGCTAAATTTATAACATTTAGCGTCGATTATTATTTCGACGCTAAATGGTAGACATTTAGCGTCGACTATTCTATTTCGACGCTGTATGGGCTAAATTCGGTCTGATGGCAATTTCAACCTTTTGCTCCAGGACCACAGCTAAATGCACCCCCGAATCTCCCTAATCAAACCCCAAAGACCTATTGCAGGCCAAGGCCCTGGCCCAGTGAACACCAACGCCCGTAACTGAAAGATCATCCAAAGGCCAGTCCACGTAACAGGCTCATAAACACAAATCAGCCGTTCCAGTCTACAACGGGTAAAAGTAGTAAATACCCCTCATGAAGTCGACCGTTACGAGTGATCAGGTGTGATTAAAGACATACCCCCAGACGGGTATATAAGAAATAAGGCTCGATGAGGAAAAGGGGGAATGAACTCTCATAGCTCAACAATATTCTCTCCATAGCTCTCAGCACCTCCAACCTACCGCCCTCACGGCAGCCCACATGAATCAAGGTAATGTCTAATCTTGTTCATCCTTATACGATTTTAGCATCTCACTTCCATCACTGACTTGGGCCGTCGGAGTGCCTACGGCACCCACCACACCGGTGGGTAGATCCTCCACGTTCACCCTACTTTCTTTGTTTTGCAGGATCGCCAGTGCTCCTTACAAAAATCTCGATTGTGGATCTCGGGCGAAAACCAGCGTCTACAGTTTGGCGCCCACCGTGGGGCCCTAGCGATTCACAGCAAGCAAAGATATCTTCATCTACGACTATTACATACATGACGATTCATAACTTCAAGTAAAGAGCAGACACCGGATCACGTGGCCGTTCAGTTGGCCATTCTCCACGAACGACAATCAATTTTAGAGGGAGAAAACACAGCCATGTGAAGCTTCAAAACGAGCCTCCAAAGGAAGATGGAGCAAATGTCATCTTCTTCCCAACGAAGTGAAGTTTCATATCACCCCAAGTGTCTCACCATTTTTTTTTAGAAATATATTTGCTCCAATCGACGTATACGGGCTATCATCTGGAATAATCTACGTATTTATTCCAAACCATATAAGAACACCCTCATAATCCTCCAACATGCCCGATCAGCTAGGAAACGTTCTCTAGGATTGTCATCTATTCCGGACCACTTTGAGTGGTTGCCATCAACTCCAAACTACATGGAAGAACTGTCATCTTCTCCAAACGACATGGATGGATTCTCTTCAACTCTAAAGTACATATGAAGGTTGTCATATCTTCCCGACGATGTGGAAAATGATTGTCTCTTCCAGACTACTTAGAGGGGCCATCATCTACCTCTCACTACGTGTGAAGATTGTCATATTCGCCACAGACAATATGAATGATTACCAACAACTCCGAACTACAGAGGATCATCATATTCCATATACGACGTTGATAGAATGTCATCTACATTATGTTGTTAAGAGGGATTGTTATCTTTCAGACGACATGGATGAGTGGTCAACTCCACCATACGACACAAAAGGACTACCATCCCCCCAGACTATATTGAAGGATTATTGTCTTTTTCATGTGACATGAAAGGTATGTCATCATCTCCAGTCGACATGAAATGATTGTTACATATTATCTATATAAAATACATGAATTATCATTAGCTTCAGACTACGTAGGAAATCCTTCATCATATCTATTAGAATGAAGAATTTCATAGGCCTTAATCAGTCCAGTCGACCTCTATCAGGTTTTTAGAATGAGGGGTGGCGACCCTGTTGGTCCGCATCGGGTCCAGTCGACCATACTCATGAACCTTTATTAGGTCCAGACCTTCATAAAGGTCTTGTAGATTGGAGACTCCCATAAATCTTTATCATGTCTAACAAAGTGAGTAAAGTCCCTAATGGATCTTTGTCTAATTCATTCGACCATGGTCTCACGGACCAGGCCCGATCAACTATAGACTCTTACACCTTTATTTGGTATGGTGGAGTGAAAGCTTTCTTGGACCTTCATCTGGTCCAGTCAACTGTAGAATCCCATAAGGTATAATGGCATGCTACTTGAGACAATTGATACCCTACACACGAAAGAAAATAAGAAGGAAACAAGCGACAAAATTTTTACATGTCCAAGCCCAAACGACAATTTAAGGAAAACAAAGGCTTCAAAATAAAAGCCCAAAAGAAACAAAAACGAGCCAAAACTTAGCTCATTCAGCATAAATGAACAACCTATTCCAGAAAATCACGTAAAAGCCCATGGAGAGAAAGAAAATGTGGCCAGGTAGAGGGATATAATAAGCCATCATGGTTCCAGGTATATAGGACGTATGTTGGTATCTCCACATCCGAATCGACAAGCACACTACAAGAAATGAATGGCCCATTCGCCAAAGCACCGTACGCATGTTTCCACACGTACTGTAGAAAAGTAGCACGAGGAAGCTGCCAACAAGCCAGGCCCAATGCAAGCCAATAGAAAAGAAGCCCAGACACAAGCAATACACTCTTGAAAGAGGACTTGAACAAAGCCCATCAACCAGAGCAACCATAGCCCACTCAAACCGAAGGAAGCTTGAACAATATCCAGTCCAAACAACACCCAGCCCACTCAAGGCTCAAACCTCAGCAACGTCCATTAACGAGAGCCAGAAAATCAACTCAGAGAACAAAACAAAGCAGCTCATACGCACGACAGGCCCATGAAACCAATTGAAACACAAAATGCAAAGCCGAAAGCTAAGATAAAACCCCTCAACGATCATTGCAACAGCCTTAATCAAAACTGACAAAAGACCTTTTGTCCCACAACGCCCATTGCAAGCCCAGTGCAATAAACACACCAAGCAAACCACGTCGATATTTTCAGAAGGGAGCCGATAAAACCAAGCACTAGCAACCCCTCAAGTTACGCAAAAGGCTGCCCAAGATCCCACATTGCTTATGGCGTGTGAAGGCCATTGAGAAGCAAAACACCCAAACAGAATCCCCTGCAGAAACGCCATTAATCACCTGCCTCCAGAAACTGAGGCTGAAAAGCATAAAACTAAACAGAAACCCCCAAACACAACATCTTCATGAGCAGGAAAAGCAGTCCAAACAAGATCAGTACCCTGCATCCCATCTATAAGTTTGGATCTTACGCACAAGAATAAACTCCTCAAAGCCAATACGCCATTTTTAACTTCCAGCACCCAAACATTGGGACTGGAAAACCAAAAAGCATACTTTTAGTTGGAGGGCCGAGCCCGTGCTCCACGTGACTCTTCCATTACCAAAGACATAGAGGACAAATTTAAAGGTTTTTGGAGTTAACCAAGAAACAAGTCAAGCCTCACACGCCAACGAAAGAAAGATTCCCATGTGAATATGCAGCTTGGGGTTCTGCGTCTGTCAGCTAGACCACTCGCCCATGCCCCTGCTTTCCCAGCCAGCCCATTCGACCAGACCATGAGAGAAGCATGCTGAAGATAAGCAAGCCATGTAGCCCACACATGCCTCCAGAAACGAGCATGCCCCAGCCAACATACATCCCTCCAGCCGACATATTTGTATCTCCATTCTGAGATGGATCTAGGAAATTAGGTTCACTAGCCTCCATAATTCTGCACAACTGCATTAATTTCCCTTCAGCAGTGTCATCACCAACCAACATACTTTCAACTATGGGGGTTCGTGTGCATCATTCATTCTCAGCATACCAGATCCATTAGAAATTTCATCCCTCTGAACCAAACGAAGTTGAGAGCTCATAGCACAGCTCCTACACCAGATCGCAAAGACCACCTTCCTTTTTTTCCATTCACGGGTGTCAGCCGTTCTACATTCATGCACTTCGTCAACCCCATTGTTAATAAAGGGATACCAATGATCAGTTTTCAAAAGACTTTAGAGCAGAGTTACGGCTGTTGAAGATGTGATTGAAATGGAAAATTTTACACCCGATGAATTCTTTGAGGCGGAAGAGATCTTCAGTAATATTGTAGACGGTCATGAGGCGAAAGGGAAAAATGATGCTCAAAATGTTATTTACAGTGCACTGAGTGATGAAGACCATAAGTGTGGATGGTCTAGATCTTATGTTTGAGGTTGTCAGATTTGTTTTCAGAATTCTTATTGAAAATCCTTTTGTGGCATTCTCTCGAGCAGTTGCTAGGCTTTACTTGGTTCTATAAGTGACAACCGTAGGGCAGATTTCATATCCCTATTACATTCAATTGACCTCAGCTGGCCGAAACTGCTACACTATTGTGCTGAAAATTCACAAACTGCAAGAAGGAATGTCTCGAGCGACCATGTTCTCCCAACGCCCTTACACGGTGCTGCAACGATACCGCCATCATAATTTGGACCAAAAAGGTTGAACCCTCATGCCCCAACAAGCTTGCAAAGAGCCAACTGCTCAGACCCAGTGACAAGATTAAATCCTACAAGTCAGTCACATGAGGGACAAAGCCTCCATCTCAAGTCTACAAAACTCATACTCAGCCGACGTGTTTGAATCTAATGACGGAAATTTCTTCCAGTTGACATACATAAGTCCAGTAACATGAGTATCCCTCAGCCGACATGGATGAATCCAGTAACAGAAATGTATCCCAATTCCCAACTGACATGCGTAAATCTAGCACGTGAATATCTTCCAGCCGAGTCGACACAATGAGCAAGCGACACAAGACCACACGCAGCAACGACAGCCAAAATCCAGCCCACCAAGATTAGCCCAAAACTCAACAGCCACCAGCCCACTTATGTCCATCAACACATGAACAGATGTCATGAGTGCCAACGAGCCCAAAGCTTAAATAAGCCCAAACCATAATAAATAGTCACTTTCTTGACTTTCACAGCGCATTCTAGGCCCACCATAAGAGACGGTCCATTTATGTAAAATCATATACATATATTAGAGCCTATGGGCCAGGGGGACAAGTAAAACCAGAGAAACATCTAGCCATCGTTCATATACCATGCCCAATCTGCAACCAAACAGTTACCGAAAGTAAAGCCCATATCGAGCATGAATTCACCCACACTCAATTTCATTAAGCCTCAAACGTTCAGCCCATTCGAAACAAAACCTTATGCAATAAATCAACAAGCCCTACGCGACCAAACAAAACTGACATTCGCAGTAGGAAATTTTGAAGTTAAGTATGAACTTCAGAGTCCAACATAATAGCCTATTGTTAGCCCATGTGAGCAGTTGAGCATTCCTTGTTTTGAGCTTCATCTTCTTTCTCAAAGTAATCTGCATATTTTATGAGACAATCAAAATACACACCGTAGTCTCCCAGACCTTCATCAGGCCCAATCTATTATAGATTCTGGCGTACCTCTATCAGGATAGGTGGAGTGCAGACTCTCATGTACTTTCATCAAATCTAATAGAATGAGGACAATTATAGACCTTCATCAGGCCTAGTGAAGTGGATACCAGTATACTGGGGACAATCTGCTATGAAGAGCTAAGATAACTTGAGAGAATGATATTCCTAAAAAATCAGTAAGACTATCTTTCCAAGCCGGCATGCTCTCCAGATGACAGGTATAAACATTCCATCTCTATCCACTTACCATATATGTGGTTTTCAAACTCGTGGACAATACAGCTAAAGACCTGGACCTTCATCTGGTCCCGACAATATGAAGACTTCCTCTGATTCCTCTTCAGGACCAGTAGGTTGGAGATTATCCTGGCCTTCATCTGATCAGGTAGAAGGGAACACTCCTCAATTGGCTCGTGATGGAGCCAAGTTTATCATTGACCTTCTTCTGGTCTAGACGACATGTAGACTCGATTTGCTCTCTCCTCGATACCAAACGAGTGTATATCTTCATGGCCTCATCAAGTCCAGTCGACCGGGGACATCCCCCATAAACTCATATCGAGTCAAGTTGTAGACATGGATTACACATGTCGTATGATTATATCTTTCTGGCCTCATCAAGTCCAGTCGACTAGGGACATCCCCCATAGACTCATATCGAGTCAAGTTGTAGACATGGTTTACACATATCGTATGAATTATATCTTGAATCTTCATCTAGATCAGTCGATCGGGGACATCCCCCATAGACTCTTGACGAGTCAAGTTATAGACATGAATTACACATGTCGTATGACTTATATCTTCCTGGCATCATCAAGTCCAGTCGACCGGGGACATCCCTCATATACTCATATCGAGCCAAGTTGTAAACATGGAATACACATGTTGTATGACTTATCCCGACCATCATCTGGTTCGGTCGATTAGGTACTTCCCCAATGGCTCTTGTAGAGTCAAGTTGATAACTTGACATTCGTTTGGTTCAATCAAAAGGCAGCATCAACGCTCGAGTACACCTACATACTATGACCTCATTCCAGGCAACACACGCATCAAGTACTCTCCAAGCCAATGATTCCTTAACTTAGAGAGTAGGGGATAAATTGTATGGGCTAAATTCGGCCTGATGGCAATTTCGACCTTTTACTCCAGAACCACAGCTAATTGCACCCCCGAATCTCCCTAATCAAACCCCAAAGACCTATTACAGGCCCAAGCCCTGGCCTAGTGAACACCAACGCCCGTAACTGAAAGGTCATCCAAAGGTCAGTCCACGTAACAGGCTCATAAACAAAAACCAGCCGTTCCAGTCTACAACGGGTAAAAGTAGTAAATACCCCTCATGAAGTCGACCGTTACGAGTGATCAGGTGTGATTAAAGACATACCCCCAGGCGGGTATATAAGAAAGGAGGCTCGATGAGGAAAAGGGGGAATGAACTCTCATAGCTCAACAATATTCTCTCCATAGCTCTCAGCACCTCCCACCTACCGCCCTCACGGCAGCCCACATGAATCAAGGTAATGTCTAACCTTGTTCATCCTTATACGATTTTAGCACCTCACTTCCATCACTGACTTGGGCGTCGGAGTACCTACGGCACCACCATACCGGTGGGTAGATCCTCCACGTTCACCCTACTTTCTTTGTTTTACAGGATCGCCAGTGCCCCCTTACAAAAATCTCGATTGTGGATCTCGGGCGAAAACCAGCGTCTACTGACGCTAAATTGCTACCATTAAAATAATAATAACAATAATATGATAATTATACTATTAATAATTACGACAATATTTCAACCATTTAAATAATAATTCAAAACAACAACCATACATTATAATAATAAAATTATTCATCAATCACATCATACACTAACTTCATTAATCACTATTATCTTCGGTATTTGAGGATTCGTGACTGGAATCGAAGTCGTCTTTAGTGTCAAATTCTTCTTCACTGGCTACTTCCACGCTAACTTTAGAATGAGGAATTATCTCAACGTCTGTACTATCTCGAGTTAAAGTGATATTTTCAGGAACGGTGACAGTTGGTACATAAAATATCTGTTCAGGAACTTCGAAGTTGCCGGAGACTTCTTCTGTTTCATCTGATATGTCAACACTATCTTTCTCCTGCGTGTCCCAAATGCCCCTATGTTGTAACTTTTCTACCACCATCCATCAATTGCCTAACTTTGGATCAGATATATATATCACTGAACGTGCTTAGGTACAAAAATATATGGATGATTCTTGTACTAAAACCGTTGAACATTAATTGACGTTAGATGATTACTAACTTGAATTCTCCCCTTTCTGGCATTTGTGTCCAACCACTTGCATTTGAATAGCACAATATTTCGTCTGGGTCTGTATATCAACTCAATGACTGATTGCAACACTCCGTAGAAGTCAATAATATCTGAGCTGTGTTCTCCTTGGACTACAATTCCATAATTCCGAGTCACATGAGTAACATCTCGCTGTTCAGTATGAAATTTAACTTCGTTGACAATGCATCCACTGTATTCATAAGCCTGCTTTTGAGGCCCATAAGCTAAAGAAACCAACAAGGATAACGAGTCCAATTGACCATTTTGCACTTGGTTGTTTATCTAACAATGGGAGAAATATATGTGTTAACATAACAAACTGAAATATTTAATGTTAGGATAAAAATAAATATAAAATGTTAGGTCTTACAATTGTCTCAAACCATTTAGGAAATTCTTTTTTGTGTGTTCCATCAACGTTATGGTCACCACCACATTGTAGCATTGTTATATATTGCCTACAAAAAATGAGTTAGGTTAATGTATGGCAAAAATACTATAGTTATGCACCAGAAAAACTTACGTTAAATACGGTTGCACTTCATCACAATTACTCAATATAAACCAATGCGCACGTTGAACTTCCTCAAAAGTTAGTAATTTGACATCTACTGCTCCAAATGGTCTGCAATTTTGACGGAACACTATGATATCTTGCTTATTACTTGCATCTCCATCATAGTTTTGTGGCCGACGATTAAAATGAGTTTCAATATTCTGCATGTACATCGAACAAAATGTTATTGCTTCACTTATTACAATAGCTTCAGCTATTGACCCTTCAGGGCGTGCCTTGTTTTTCACATATTGTTTGTAATCTCCCAAAGCCCTGCAGATTGAAAATAAGTTTGCATTAATAATAAATTCAATTCACAGTAAAAATTTAAGAATGTAATATTTAAAACTGTATATATAGTACCTCTCAATGGGATACATCCATATGTAATGGACATGACCTCCCTTCCTAGCTTCAGCCGGTAAATACATGGCCAGATGTACCATCACATCAAAAAAAACGGGTGGAAAAATTCACTCCATCTTGCATAGGATTATCACGATTCCTCGCTCAAGTTCGTCAATAACAGATGTGGTTAATGTCCTCTGACATAATTGTTTAAAGAAGCCACATAGATCAAGTACGACGTCGCATACATTCGAGGGGAGATAAGGTCGAATGCCAACAGGAATGAGAATCTCGAGAAGCACATGACAATCGTGACTCTTTAATCCCGTTATTGTATTATCTCTGACCCAACGCCCAATATTCGATGCATAATCATCAGGGAATTTAACCATTTTCAGCCAATCACATAATGATTTTCTCTCCGATTGAGTGAGCACATAACTAGCAGGTGGCTTAATAAAACCTCGAGAAGTGACTTGTAAATGCAAATCACTGCGAATTCTAAGATCTTGTAGGTCCAATCTAGCATTTACAGTGTCTTTTGTCTTACCCAGAATATTGAATAGTGTGCCCACTAAACTCTCACAAATATTTTTTTCTATATGCATTACATTCAAATTATGTCGCAAACTCAGAGTCCCACAATATTCTAACTCAAAGAAAATACTCTTTCCTGTCCAATTCAACTCTTCAGGTAAGCGTTTTCAATTTTTATCTCTATTATTAGGATGTTTACCTGGGGTGCTGTCGTTGAGATGTTGATGTTGGCAAAGTATGTCGAATCCAGACAATGGACTGGGCATACTCTGAGGTTATGTTGACCGTTAAATAATTTACTCCTCCGTCAAGGATGACTCAACTTAAGAAATCTCATATGCCCTGTGTATCCTTTTTATTCCGTAATCGTTGCGAAGGTGTTTGACCCGCACAAACTGGACATGCCATGTATCCCTTAGTGCTCCATCCAGATAATGAACCATAAGCTGGAAAATCATTAATAGTCCATAATAATGTGGCATGCATCTGAAAATACTGCTCGGAAGCTGCATCATAGGTATGCACACCTACATTTCATAATGTTTGTATCCTCGATCAATGGTCTCAAGTAAATATTCATATATTTACCAGGGGAACGTGGACCAGGGATAAGCAATGACATAAACATGAACGGATCCTTCATATATTTCCATGGAGGTAAGTTATATGGAATAACAATAACGGGCCACATGCTATAAGAGTTGTACATATCCCCAAATGGGTTAAAACCATCAGAGGCAAGACCTAACCTGCCATTATGGGGGTCCTCAGCGAAACGGGGGTACGTGTCATCAAATTCCTTCCACTCGGTTCCATCCGCACGATGTCTAAGTATGCCCTCGGCATCGATCCTCTTTTCATGATGCCACATCATGTCAGTCGTTGTGTGTCGTGACATGAACAATCTCTGCAGTCTGGGCGTTAAAGGGAAATATCGCAATATCTTTTGAGACACTTTCTTCCCCATACCACAGACTTTGTACTGACTTCACCACATATCGGACAATATTCAAGTGATTCATACTCGGCACGAAATAATACACAATCATACTTACAAGCATGAATGGATTCATACCTCATTCCCAGATCACACAACATTTTCTTTGCCTCGTAGTACGACTTAGACAATTCGCTTCCAACCGGTAACATTTGGCCCAGTAACTCTAGCATCATATCAATACTTTTGTTGGTCATTTTGTTGATCACTTTAGTGTGTAATAATTTCACAACGAAATTCAAGATCGACATTCCAGCACCTTCAAATGGATTTTTTTTTTCCTCGTCAAGTAGTTCACTAAATAAATTTTGATCATTCCACTTACACTGGCATGTCACCACTGACACTATGACCAAGTGTGGACCTTGTAAGTCATGCAAAACATCGGTTATCTCATCGTTTGCAGGTTGATTATGATTACTGCTCCCTTCATCGGAATCAATAAACCGTGTCTGAGAATTATACTGTTCATCGTGATAAATCCACGTACGGTAAGTTGGTGATATTCATGGCATGTATAAATGATTATGAACTTCATCTAACCGTTTATTTTTCCTATTCAAACAATTTTTACATGGACACCGAACACGACCTTCTGCATCAATGTGTTGCTTTGCGACTTCCATGAACTCATACACTCCATTATGATATTCAACACTCAATCTATTCAACGAGCTCATCCAATTTCTATCCATTTCAGCGAAATACCTAAATATAATAATATAATTATTAAATATCATATTACATTCATCAACATTACTACTTCATTAATTATTTATTTAAGCATATATATATTATATATATTATATATATATATATATAATATATATATATATATTTAGTTGATAAATAAATAGTTTGCAGAAAAATTCTATTTTGTTAATTAATAACTTAATCTACATATATGAATCATAAACCACTAACAAAAATTATATAATCAACATAATCATAAAAATTGAAAATAATAAAGAAATATGAAAGAAGATTTACCTTATGGAAAATTGATTACAATTTTATTGAAAATTTGTATGAGAGTTGTGAGGTTGCAGAGGAGAAATTCTCAGATTTCAGAGGATGAAAATGAAGAGAATGAGAGAAAAAACAGAGGGGGAGAATGGTTGGTGGCATTCTGCATTTTAATCTATCTTTAGCGTTGAAACATTAAATTCAACGCTAATTGTCAGATTTTTAGAGTCGAATCTCCTATTTCGACGCTAAATGTCTGATTTTTAGCGTCGACTTAAATTTAGACGCTAAAGATTAAAGGATTGTCGGTGGAATCTTCATAAACCTTTAGCGACGCTACTTCGTCGACGCTAAATATCTAGTTTTTGGCGTCGAATAAGATTTTTGACACTAAAAGTACAACATTTAGCGTCGCAATTTTATGTCGACGCCAAAAATTATTGGAATAGTTAAAATAATTTAGCGTCAAATAATTTTCGATGCTATAAGTCATACTTTTAGCGTCGATATGTGGATTCGACGAAAAAAGTTGAATATTTGGCGTCGAAAATCATTTTCGTCGCAAAAAGCTGGATATTTGGTATCGAATATTAATTACGACGCTAAAATTGATTTTTTGCGTCGAAAGTTGTTTCAACGCTAAATGATTGGACGCTAAAAGCCATAATTGTTGTAGTGAAATCTTAACCATTGAATCAAAATCTAACGACCCATATCTTTCTTGGAGCCCCTCGGGCCCGTATAAATCTACCTTCTAAGAGCTGCATTTATTTGACATACCAAATTTGTAAAAGGTTTGGTTTATTTGAATCAATTTTGCAGTGTATTTCATTGATGGAAGACTGTGTCACTCTCTTGAGAGGAAATCTTGAGTCCGACGCCCTTTAATATGGGGGTCTTAAAAATGAAGGTAATTCCGGGTATGGGTTGTTAGTGGAGCCCAACCCAAAGCTGAGACGGATAATATAGACCCGTTCAATGGATCCCTAAAGGAGTCTTGAAAATAGTAGATAAGGAGGAGATTTGGTGGAGAGATTTGCATAATAAAGTTGTATTAGAATTACTTGTTATTTTTTTAGTATTTTTTTTAATAATTAGAATTTATAATGTATTTTATTTGGTGTAAATTTTTTAAAAATATATTTTATACTGAGATTATATCAATTTTTTAAAGAAATACAACTATTAATTAATAATTTTTTTAAAAAATAGGTTCGGACTAGGCCCGGGTCCGGTCTCATATCAAGCGAACTAAAATCCGATCCAGTCCTCTCATAAACACACAATACTATTAAGAACTTGGATTTTAATATATTTTATCCGTTCATTTTCAACCCTAGTTTTGGCTAAGCAATTACCAATCTTAATAGTTGCATGATATTAGTTGGGATTGAAAAGACTTGAAGGAGGCCCAGGACCACCGACAATGCTAAAAAAGAAAAAGAAAAGAAAGAATAGAAAAGGAGAAAGAGACAGAAAGTTGATATTGCCATGTTACATTACATCGATTCTTTTAAATTAAACCTTTATCTCTTGAATCTTTTTAAAATGCTAGCTTTTATATGATATTAAAAATGCTAAATTGTAAGGTAAAATAAAATAAAAATGTGGAAAGTACTTTCATTGTTGTAAATTGGTTGATTTTTTTGACCAAAAAAAAAATTGTAGTTTTCCTGTAATTTAGTGTCGCATTTTTCTTTATAAAGTTGTTTGTCTTTTTATGACTTAAAAAAAAAAAAAAAATCTCTAGCACGGGGTTTGCTCACTTTTATAAAAATATTATCTTTGTTTAAATTTTTTTTTTGTTAATCACAATTATAGCATTTGTTTATGTTATATATATATATTGTCCTAAAAGCACTTGTTAATAATCCATTTAATGAAAATTTTGATGATAAAAAGAAAAAAAGTTATTAATGATTTGATAATTTTTACATCAAAAATTTCTTTATATATATAGTGGCGTATCCAGAAATTTTAGTCAGGGGGCAAAATTTTTTCCTTATCAAAATAATATATAATGAATTCATACATATTTTTTGAAATTACAAGATGATCCATATTTTTTTGAAAATTATGAAATAGACCCTAGTTTTTAAACTTATAAATTAACCCAAAATTTTCACAATTATATTTTTATCCATAATTTCTAAAAATATCAATTACCCTAAAAATGTAAGTAAAAATTTATTTTTAAAATTATGTATTTTAAGTTTATGTAGTATATTATATACTAAATTTCCGCAAATTTCTATAGATTTAACAACTTTTTTAATTAAAATTATTAAAAGCCTAGTGCTAAAACACAATATTTGTGCTTTGAACAACTAAATATATACAAAATAATTATATTTATATTAATATGTGAATATTTTACACATAACAACTATACATGATGTGATTTAGTAAAAGAATCACTACAAATATATCAATAAATTATAAGATCTATAACCAAACCCAAGTATAAATATAGTTATTTTTATTTTTATTTTTATTTAAATGTAATGGAATCCTTATTCTTTTACAAATGGAAAAACACATAAATGAGTGGATTTAAAATGAAAAATAGTCAATTATCTATACACATACAAATTAAATATAATTATTTTAGATATGTTTAAGAAATAAGATTGATGCACAAATGTATTGGAATTTTTTTAACTAATTTGGGCTTGAGCCTACATATTATATTAAAAAAATACAACTCAAAAAACTAATAATAATATCTATGGGTGTTATTTAATTATTTAGATTTTATTTTATATATATATATATAAAAATTTTTTTTTAAAAAAAAAAATTAGTGGTTAGTGGCTCTGCCACTGTATATATATATATATTGTTAATTTAATTAGAGTGTGAGTAGGTGGGATTAGGTTATCATAATTCATGTTCCTGTTTTACCTGTCAATTTTTATTAATTAACTTTTTCCATATTGATTCCTCTATATTTGAAAGAATTTGAATATAATATTGAGTAATAATAATTTATTATAATATTATCAAAATTTAATTATATATAAATTATAATTATAATCAAATTCCGTATAAAACTCAACTAGGAATCTTATCTGTTATATTTTGAAGAGATTTACGATAAAAGAAGTAAGGGTCTGTCTGGTTCAACGGAGGGGAGGGGAGGGGACGGATTTTAATGGAGGGGACGGGAATTTGAGAGAGAGATTTTAATTAAATATATGTTTGTTCAAGGAGGGGAGGGGAGGGGATGAAAGAGTTTTAATTAAATATATGTTGGTTAAAGAAGAGAGGAGATAGATTTTAAAACTAATTTACTATTTTATCCTTATAGCATTTTATAAATAAAATTAAAACAATATAGGTTTATATTATCTTTGAATTAAACAAATAATAAAATTAAAATTAAAAGCTACATAATACGTGTTATTAAAAATAAAATTAAAACAAATATAAGATAAGAGAATAAAAAGAATTGAATGTTGAAGCAAATATAAGAGAGATTTATAATTAGATAATTTTGGATTTTAATGTATAAGTAGGGATAATTTAGTCAATACATTTAATATTTAATGCTCACTTTCTCTCCCCTCCAAAACCCCCCACTTTTGGAGGGGAGCAAAAATTGACTTAGGAGGGATTTTGCTCCCCTCCCCTTCAAAAAATTGAACCAAACAACCATAATTTAAAATAATCTCTCCCCTCCCCTCCTTTCCCCTCCAAAAACCCCCCAACCAAACATACCCTGATTAGGTGAACGTGAACCCAGACTTGCATGCAGATATCACAGTTTGTCAGCTCACTATTTTCTGAACGTCGATGTTACATTTGATTCGAATACAAGTTTTATTTATTTATTTACTGATAAAGAGTTAAAAAATAAATAAATGAAAAGCAACTTTTTTACATTTTTCTTTAATATGTTAGAATGGAGTTAAAGAAGAGAGGGACAAAAATTAATTTATACGAGATGAGTATCGGCGAGTTAATGTGGTTTTAATTCTTAAAAAATAAAATGAGATTTATATTTATGCACAGAAAAATCTTTCATAACAAGAACAATCGAGATTAATAAACATTAAAACCATATCAAATCAAATTGACGTAAGTACCTACTAAAGAATATGTATGTTTCAAAGTTTTAAAATTTTCAAAATGACAGGTGATAACACCAAAGAAGATATGAGATAAAAATATATGTTAAGTATGATAGACGTGAACTAAGGATATAGAATATATATTAATATGGGTCACAATATGATTACATAATATGGATATGATGTGATTTTTTTTTTTTTTTATATATTTGGTGGACATAAATTGATAAAATTATTAATGTATTATATTTGTAATATATATATCATATCAATATATTCATTCATTTATGATAAGAATAATATTTTCATAATTATATTAACATGACACGAATATATATTTATTAATCATGTAATCATATTAATCGAATAATTATCCATTAACCGTATAATCACACACTTTAATCATTTGAGAAACGAAATTGGGCCTTTATTAATTGTGTCAATTCGTTTATTTGTATTAATACGGGTTGTGTTTTTATTTATTTAAATTTAATGCGATATAATTATGATACGACACCACAATGGTCACGAACATACATTAATTGACTAAAAGTAATAATTGTCTGTTAAATATTAATTTAGATTCTGAAATTATTTTTGTCTTTTTTGAATAATTTTATTTATTTATTTATGAATATCAATACCCATGAGTTAATATCATCCGCCAAAATCAAGATTCATGTGCTCCTTATAAGGGTGTTAGAGTAATTTCACTTAGAACCATCCATTTCAGGATTCTGTGTTGTACTTGCAAGAGACAAAAGCCGAAGGGACACACTCTTATACGGTTTGGTGTGATTGTTTTTTTTTTAATTACAAAAAGCTGTTTGAGAAACTATAGGGCACTGAAAACAGGAACAACACACATTTTGAATTTGCAATGCATGTGGATGGATGGATGGAACCATTAAAAGCATATTCATAATAATTGAAGCACATTGCTCTCTTCTCCTCTATGCCATAGAGTCTATTCATGCCAAAACCCTACCTATGTCTCTCACTTTTTAATCATTTTCCATCACAGTTCATAACCAATATTTTAGAAATCGGACCGAATCAGTCGATTTAATCGTACACTAAAAATTGGATCTCAAAAAACTAATCAAAATCGAGTTGGATTGATTTTTTTTTTCTTTTTTTTTTTTAAAAATCAAAAGTTCAAATTTAATATTTTATAATTTTTAATTAATTAAAATTATTTATAACATCATTCGATTTTATCAGTTCAATCGGTCGAACTAAAAATCACTGATTCATTATTGATCCGATTTTTAAAATACCGGTCATAACTATTTGCTTAAAAAACACTTAGGATAATTTGTTTCCTGAAAACAATTTCCGTAAATAAATTATTTTTTCATGATAATTATTTTTCAAAAGTGTTTTCCGAGATCGATTCTTTCGTCTAAAATCATTATCGTAAGTAAAATATTTTTCAAGAAAATTATCTTTCAAAAGTGTTTTCGTGTTTAGTTATCATTTGAAAATATTTTCCGAAAAACAATTTCAAATGTTTAACAAATTCAATATTTTTTTTTTGCAAGGAAAATATTTTCAGGTAATTAAATTAAAGTGAGTTATGCAAACTTTAAAGAAGAGGAAAAAAATTATTTTCCGTAAAATAACTTACAAATTTTTATTTAATAAATTATTTTCTAGCAAAAAAAAAATTGAACTTTTCTATGTTTACTTTGATCAAATTTTCTGTAATTTTCCCAAACATTGTAAAAAATAAAAATTCTGGAAAAACTTTTACAAGGAAACTACCAGAACCTTACTTTAATTTGATCCTTGCCTTGATGCTTACACCAGAGCTTGAGTTTTGCAGCAGTTAACAGCTTGTGCCATAATAACAGATTACATAAGAGTGAAGCAGCAACAATGGCAGCAGTTACATAATTACTTTACTACATGATGATTGAAGAAAAACCTTTTAAAGAAAGAAACTAATACCCCACCAATCTTACTGTACATGAAATACTTCAAACATTAAAAACTAAAACTAAAAATAAAAACTGATAAAAACTAACACAATTCATGAAAATTTAAGAGAACAAAACACTCCCTGCCCATGAAACACTTCAGATGCTAAGAAGATCCGGTGGTTGATGATCTTTCGAGTCCTTTGTTGCGGCATTAGGTGAGTCCAGACTAGTTGTGCCTGATGGTGGTGAGGACTCTTCTCCCTGTTTTGCGCTTGGTGACTTTGGCAGCTCTGTCAGAATTTGAACCACTTCACGCATTGTTGGGCGCTCTATGGCCTGTTCTTCGACACAGAGCATTGCAACGTAGAACACGTGCATCACCTCATGGAGAGGAATTGAGGGGAGTCGTTGATCTAGTATCTTGAGAACTCCTTCCTTGTCGGAGTCTGTCATTTTTCGAACCCACTGAACTATGTCCACTCCATCACCAAATTCTCCAACTGGTTTCCTGCCAGTGACTAGTTCTAAGAGGACTACACCAAAGCTATACACGTCACTTTTCTCGTCAACCTTCAACGTGTAAGCATATTCTGCAAAGACAACATTGGATTTTTCAATTAAAAACCGAGACAGATATAAATTAAAATACAAGTTTTAAACACCATTTGTTCTTGATCTTACGTTAGATCAAAAATTTGTTATAAAATAGTAATATCACTCTTTGAAAAAGTTATATAAAATCATTCAATATTACAGTCAAAAACCTAATTATCAGAAATATGTACTTTCAAAGCTACCTAATATTTTCAATACAGAAGCCTGGGACTGGTTGAACTGCAGAACTAACATTTTCAAAGCACCAATCATGGGGACAGGGAACCTAAAGTCAAACATTAACTAAATACAAAGAAAATTGTGGTAGATTATGCAGGATCTCACTTAAAGCCATTATTGGTCAAACATACTTTTAAATTTTAATTAATTGATAAAATCTCTACAGAGAAGAAAATGATAATTAATATATAATTTTCAAGATATAATCATACCTGGAGCAATATATCCATAAGAACCAGCAATAGCAGACATGCACTCTGATGTGCCTGAATCTTGCAAGAATTTGGCAAGGCCAAAATCAGCAACGTGAGCTTCAAAACTGGAATCAAGAAGGATGTTGTTTGATTTCACATCACGATGAACGATCAATGGTGAACAATCGTGATGAAGATAGCAAAGCCCCTTTGCAGACTCCACAGCAATCTTATACCTTGTATCCCAGTGCAAATGACCTCCTTTCTTGCCATGAAGAACCTCCCCCAAGCTCCCATTTGGCATGTACTCGTAGACCAAAAGATTAGTCTCATGATTAGAACAGAACCCCAATAACCTAACAATATGTCTATGTCTAATCCTCCCCAAAGTTTGTATCTCAGCATTGAATCCATGATCATGAGAAGAACCCCGACTCATTGCAGGTAGTCTTTTAACTGCAACTTGATCACCATTTGGCATATCCCCTTTATAAACAATCCCTGCACCTCCTTTTCCGATTATATTATCTTCCTTCAAGCAATCGAGAACATCATCACAAGTGAAGTCCAAGCGCTGAAACGCAGTTAATTTCCAAGCGCGAGACTCGCTAGCCTTCTTCAATGATCTTGCCTTGATGATTGCTGCGACTGCAAACGCCATCGAGAACAAAAGCAATCCGATAACAAGTAACAACTTCACAGAAGCAGATAATGAACCTTTAACATGTGGCTGGTGGGTACCATTAGCAACACCATCTTTACAAGGCCCCAGATAAGGACCACAGAGTTCAGGATTACCCAAAAACGAGGTGTAATTAAAGTAACTAAACTGACCAGTTCCAGGAACTAAACCAGAAAGATTGTTGAACGAAAAATCAACACTAGTTAAACTTTGCATACTAGCTATAGATGCAGGGATGCTGCCCACAAGGTGATTTCTTGACAAATTCAGATAATTCAAGATCCTCATACCTGTAAGCTGATTAGGAATCTCCCCAGAAAGTTCATTTCTACTCAGATCAACAAAAGTTAAAAGCTTACATTGGCTAATCTCCGGCGCAATCCTCCCAGAAAACTGGTTGTGACTAAAATCCATCTTCGAAAGCTGCTGCAATTTTCCAATCTCAGGTGGGATTTGGCCTGAGAACTTGTTACCATCAAGCAAAAGCTTCTGGACTCCGGAAAATTTCCCAATACTCGCGGGTAATGAACCCAAAAGCAGGTTGTTAGACAAACTAATTTGCCCCAAATTGACAGAGATGGAATCCGACACCGGAAATTCGCCTGTTAAATAATTATCCTGCAGCTCCACTTGACTAAGATTTGGTAACCCGAACAGACCTTTTGGTATAGATCCGTTAAGAAAATTCTCTCCCATACGAATCCGACTCAGCGACTCACATTTTCCCAAAGATTCAGGAATCGGACCAAACAAGAAGTTCCCTAAAGTGATTAAAGTTTGCAAACAGTTACCAGCACACATATCAGGCGGCAAAGTTCCAGTCAATTTGTTTGATGAAAGATCAAGAATCCTCAACTTTCCATTTGCGCCCAATCTTTGAGGAATGATTCCAGTAAAATTATTTTCCCACAGCTGTAACACCTCAAGTTCTGGCATCTCGCCGATAAACTCGGGTATTGCCCCGTGAAGCTTGTTTCTAAACAGATTCAAAAGCGTCAAGTTCTTTAACTCCGCAAATGATTCCGGTATCTCGCCAGTAAACATATTATTTGACAAATCCATTGATTTCAAGCTCTTTATATAACCCAACTCAGTTGTTAATGGCCCAGAAAGAACATTCACTTGAAGAAACAGAGTGTCCAAGTTTTGCAACCTCCCTATATCGACCGGTATTTCGCCCGTCAGCCCACAGTTGGCGGCGTCAAATCGGACCAACGACGATAAGTTTCCGATTTCTGGAGGCAAACCGCTGGTATAACTGTTGTAATAACCAATGTAGAGCTGCTGTAACTTCGTTAAGTTACCGATTTCGGCTGGGATTTTGCCTCCGAGCTCGTTACCGGATACAGCCAAGTATTCCAGAAACTCCCAGCTTCCGTACTCCGCCGGAATCTGACCGGAGAAAAAGTTGCCACCAAGATGCAAATGGCGCAAGTTTCTCATCTGGGTTACAGCAAGCGGTAAGCCCCCGGTCATGTTGTTGTTATACAAGTCGAGTACTTGTAAGTTACCGAGCAGCGACAGCTGCGAGGGGAACGAGCCATTGAAGACATTGTTGGAGAGGTTCAAGAGGCGGAGAGCGGAGAGGGAGAAGATCTCAGGCGGAATGGGGCCGGAGATCTGGTTGGCGGCGACGGAGAGGTTTTGCAAGAAGCGAAGGTGGGCCACGTCGGGAGAGAGAGTGCCGGAGAGGTTGAGACTGGAGAGGTCCAAGGATGTCACGTGACGTCGAGAGTCACAGGTGACGCCAGTCCACGTGCAGTGGCTGGTGGTGGCGTTCCACGTGGCGAGAGATGATTGGGCGTCGCCGGTGATAGATGTTTTTAGAGAGAGAAGGGCTTTGTATTCTGGGATATTGCGGGAGTGCGAAATGTGGAGGAGCGACAGGAGAAGGAGAAGGAGTCTCATTGTGTGTAGTTTCTGTTTTTTTTTTTTTGTTTTGAGAATGGTGGTGGTGGTGAGAGTTTTAGTAGAAAGTTGGGCAGTGAAGAGGATGATTTAAGAAGTGTCTTATGATTTTTAAATTTGAAAAAATAAATAAAAATAAATGAATAAGGATAGCAATTAAAATATTTTATTTTGTTTAATCATGGGAGAGACTTCATTCATTATTGCCAAAAAGGTTCATTTAATTTCATTTTGGACTTTTATTGTTCATTAAAAAGAAAGATAAGAAAATAGATTTATGGTTGGAATGAAATAAAATCAGAGTGAAAAATAAGTTGTTTAGATAATCGTAAGAATCATAATTAGAATTAAGTATTATTTTTATTGATGTATTTATTTTGTTTAGTAATCATGATAAATTATAAAAATATCATTAGTTAAAATTTAATTTATTCATTAATTAACTTATTAGTTATCAATTAATAATTATTCATTAAGTTATTAAATTACTAAATAATCTTATTAACTACATTACTTTACTCGGATAGGAGGATTAGCTTACTATTAATTAATATATTAATTAATTAATTAATTATTACTTTATTAATTATTGATTTATTAGTAATAATTACTTATTAATTAATAATTAATTTATTAATTTATTAAGTGTAAGAGTAATAATGTAAATACATCTACATTTTTTAGGGTAAGAATCCCATTCTCATGAGTCATGAGGTAGTGGAAATGAAATTTTTATTTCTTATTCCTAAAATTGTGAGGCCCACCCTACTCTCACTCACATTCCTAAATCATTTTTAAGAAGTAAACACTATTAATGGAAATCAATCTCATTTTTCTATTCACATTCCATAAACACAACCTTTTTTTTTTTTTTTTCTCTTTTCTTTTCATCATGTACATTTGTTCTAATAAGTAGGGATGGTAAAAATTTATCCAGAGATGGGTCGACAATGCTTAGTATATTAGTATCGAGTATGAATATAATTTTTTATACTTATTGATTGAACGAATTGAGTAATCGTATTGATATTCTAATATTAGTAAAGGTAAAATCTCTGTACAAATATAGGTCCGTAAAATCTGATAGATGCGGATAAAATTTTCATATTCATTAATTGAACATATCAAATATAAATATTGATATCTCATATCATATCAGACCGATCACTATACATATTAATAAGAAAAGTTCTTCCGATTTTCTGATATCGAATTAAAATTTTACTTGTTGAATTTAATCATACACACTTTTTAAAAATAAAAATTTTAAAAATTGGTAGATAAGAATTTTTTAAGAACTAAAAAGTATTTTGTGCCCGTGTATTTGATAATGATCATGAAAAGTAATTATTATACTTCAAAAGCACTAAAGGTATTTTTGTTTCTAGATAACACATAGTTAAATACTTTTTATTTTGGGCCTCAATTAGTACTTAAAGAGTGATGCACACTGCATCTTAAATTTCTAAAAATACCCTCCAATAATATTTTATTATAAAATTATAATATAGTTATTATATAATTAAATATTTGAGCTAATAAAATGGTGACATGTGTCACTTGAGACTAAAGTAGCCGCTGCTAGCAGTTGGTTGACTTTTAAAAATATAGAACTACTTTAAAAAAAAATATGTACGATGTCTATTTTGGTAATTTCAAATAAATTTCCAAACGTTAATAATTTATCAAAATTATCTAAAAACAGGAGGTGTGCGGGTTGGGAACTTTTTCCCAACCCATTGGGTAGGTTTTGACCAATTCCCACAGGCTCGTTGGGTTGGTTTTGACAAATTAATTGACTCGGGTGCAATCCCAAATATTTATTATTATTTAATTTTTTATTTTAAATAATATGATATTTTTAATGTTTATTATTTGAATTTATGTTTTAATTTTTTTTTCCCTTTCTTATATATATTTATTATGTTAAATATATATTATTGAATTTTTAAATTATTTTGTGACATGCGAAGTGAAGAAGGGAAAATTGGTTTTAAGGTTTGAACATCATGATCTTTGAGCATTTGCCACTCAATCACACTTCCTCCAAGATGATAAGTGTTGGAAAATGCTTATTATTGAGTATTTTGAGGCACAATTTTAAGCATGGTCCACTTCGTGTTAGTGGTTGTTTTTGAGTGATTCGGATACTCCTCCGTGAGTAGTTCGGAATGATATATTCATATGCTTAAAATGATGCTTGGGTGAATGAGAAATTGTTGCTCAAAGTTCACCAAATGGTGTTGGAAAATAAGGAGAATTGAGCTTGTCCCATATGGGAAAGCTATAGAGGGAAAGTTATGCTTATATATGATTGCTCATATGTAGATGTGTAAGAGTTATAAGGATAGAGGCTCTCTCTCATAACAGTTAATTTAATTAACTTGGTGGTTACAACAAGTGAAAGGCCTTCTATTTATGAGATATAATTGGCATGTTAATTTCATTAAAATTGGAAAAATGTATTTCGTTTTTTTAAGAGTTGAATACAGAAAACAAAGTTTTAAGTTTTTTTGTTAAGAGAGTTCAAGCACTTCGGTTGTTCATTGCAGTCGGATTTGGTGTTGCCCAATTTTGTCTATTTTCCGTTGCATCCTAGGAAACAGACATCTCGCGTTCTACTGCACCAATCGGTAGGGGCGAATTTATTTTAAGGAGATAGTTGCCGCATCAACAAGCCTCAGAATTCTCTCGGTTTGCGCTGCCATCGTTGCTGTACTTTTCCTGTCGACTGGTTTACTGATTTCTCGTTCTCTGTCCGCACTTGTCCTGTTGCTATTCTATTAATTGTATCATTTCTGTTCGGTTTACTATTTGTTCAAAGTCCATTGTAAGAACACAGTAGTCAAATAATTTGTAATAATAAGTTTCATTTACCTAAAATCAATTCTCTTTTTGTCCACATTGTTGATGCCCATATCTTTTCAGATGTCTACCATCAAGCCGAGAGGCTTTTCTTTCCAGTCTCAATCCACAGATTCTGAGAAAGATCTTGTCGATATCATTACCTTACTTATGGCAATTTCCACCGGTTCCAATACGCAGCAACAGACGTATACAAAAGAATAACCAGATAAGCCTATGTCAGAACAAACGCCACCAAAAGAACCATTGAAACCATCAAGTAATCCTTGGTTTACATTTCATGGACTTCCACCGTCCAAATGGCGTGATAAAATCGGGTGTTCAGAATTGATCTTATTGATGGGGTATGTGCAGCGGAAGGGCGCAGTGGAAGACGAAAATGATTTTTAAACATTTTAAAATTTTCTGAGCGAATTAATTAATATCAAATATTTTTTAATTCACTCAAATAAGTCTAAATATATTATTTATTAACATTTAATAACATAATATATTTCAAAACACGACGAATAATTTTACGAAAATATTTTTCGACAAATACAACGCGTAACGTGCAAACGGTCAAACCGGTTGACCAACAGCCGAGTCGGGGCAACCTGGTCACTCAGGCAGTGTTCAGTCAGTCCTTGGGCTGCCCGAACAGTGCCCAGTTCGCTGGTTTCACAGACGTGACTCAACGAGCCCGTTTCGATGCGAATTTCACTGTTTTCTCGCATTTTCGCCACTGAATAATTTTCGAAATTTATCCACCACCCAATACACATCAAAAATCATTCAAATAACATATTTTTACATGAAAAATATTTTGTTTTACACAATAAAATCAGATCTGATCCATTTTTATTTTTATCTAATTTTCATGCCATAATTCAATTTATTCACAAAATTAATCCAATTAATTTACACAAAAACAAGAAAAATAGAAGTTGGAAATTCAAGATTACCTTAATTTTAATTTCCAATTACTTTGTTTTTCTTTCTTTGGTGTTGATCAAATGTTAAGAACCCTAATCCTTTTTTTTTCTTTTTGTTTATCAACACATGAGAGTGGCTAAAGCCCTAAATAAAATGAAACAATTTCATTTATATATTTTTCTCTCCCATTTTCGAAAATTCTATAATTTTTTAACCAAAAAATAAAAATTATTTTGGTTATTATTTTGACACCTCATGATCTTATCCTTTAAAAATAATTATTTTGATATTTTTTGTTAATTAAAAACATATGTCAAAACACATGGATTAGCAAATCAAAATTTCCCATTTAAATAAGAATATTCCAATAATATTTTTTATCTAAATAAATAAATAAATTAACTAATTTATTATTTTATTTATCTAATTAAAAAAAAAAGACAAAATAATATTATGGAATAATATCCAAGAATATTCTTCCATTTTATCATTACTAATAATTAATTAACTAATAAAAAAAATTAAGTGTCAAAATTTAATTGGTTAATAATGTGTATCTAATCTAAATTATGTATCGTATACAAATACACATTATTTAATACACATGTGTAAATTATGAATAATCCGAATTATCCATAATTAATTGTCCAAGTGCTCAACGAGTACACTTTATATTGTGGGACTCTATAGGTTCAAGTTTATATGTCACAGAATCATTTCCATGTCCGTAATTCGTCCACTCACAAATTACAACGACCACAGATAATCAAGTTGAACCATCCAAGTTGAAGTCATTGCATATATATAATTCATCTGTCATAGGTTATCCGAATTGTTCCAGAGATATAGATTAAACGTCAAATCTTCGCTATGAACAATTCATGTGTCGCGACATAATTATGATTCTTTAATATATATATTCGGAACTTGTTTCCGAATCATACCTCGGCCAAAGATTTCAAAGAATCACAAATTAGACATCTAAATCCCGTACACATGAGTTACAAATCATCTCTGGATATATCACATGATATCGTAAGTATCAGTCCATAATCGACGAAAGGGTGGGGGTCTAATATTAAAAGATCTTTGATGTGACCGCCATCAAAGTATGAAGGATATCTCACATATCCACAGTGGTATCACAAGTCAAATGAGCTAATATGTTATTGATGAGTGGTATTTATATCACTATTTCCCACTCATTTAACCTAATATTTTGTATAGTTTCTCGAGTTTTGTGAACGTTTTGATGTGTTTTGTGTTATTTTGCAGATAAATAAAGTTGGGAAAGTATTGGAAGCAATTTGGGACCAAAATATAGGAAAAATGACAAAAGGACAATTCGGTAATTTGTCCGCGTCGCGACGCCAAGACCCTACGTGTCGCGACGCCTAAAGTGAGCCGGCCATGCTAACGTGCGCCGAGGGACACGTGTCAGAATTTGAGAAATTAGACTTGCTAACGTGCGCCGTGCCACGTGTCATCATCACATAAGATCTGATAAAATGCACCGACTGCCACGTGTCGAAATCTCATTGGACCAAAGCAAGCGTGTGCCACGTGTCAATCTCTCATTGCCCGAATATTGGACAAATCACATGTTGCCACGTGTCAATCTCTAATTGGACCAATCCTAAGCGCGTGCCACGTGTCAGATGTTCATTGGACCGAAAGCTCAGCCAATCACCGTGTGCCACATGTCGACTTCTCATTGCACCACTTTCACCGCGTGCCACGTGTCACCACATGATTGTGCCGACAGATCACGCGTGGTCAACCCGCGTGGACCAAAAACGCGTGCCAGCGTCGCTACGCTGGGACCTTTGGCGTCGCGACGCTTGTTCCAGAAAATGCCTATAAATTCAGGCCTTCACCACTTCATTTCTTGTGCTTTCCTTGGGAGCTTTTCCCTGTTTTTAGAGGATTGCATCTAGTTTTTGTAAATATAAATAATATTTTTAATTTATGTATTTTAATTTTCAGTAGTAATAATAATAGTAGTTCTTCTTCTTCTCCTTTCTTTTATGTTTTGTAGTTAATTTTCCACTGGGGAAGGGTGAAGCTTTTATTATTTTAATTTAGATTAATCTCCCTTAATTATAATATAGAAATTATAACTCAAATTAAAAAGATTACCGCCTTAATGGCTGGTTTTATTTATTTGACATAAAGTGGCACCGCCTATATGGCCCGTCTTTAGGTGACAGATAATTACCGCATATATGGCTGGTTTATGGACAAGCAATACTACAATTGCTCATCAGAACGAAATGGGGAGATGTGTAATATGTGATGGTAACCACCGGAGCGATCGATGCATATACCTTTCAGAGTGGCAGAATTATTGGAATCATTCAAGGTACGAAGAATCATCGCATTTTCCATCTTATCCACCATCCACCTACGATCTTCATCAACAATCAGAACCATCAGAGGAAGATCAGTTGATTCACATGCTCAAAGATTGGTTCGAGGAACGAGAATCTCAATTTGATGCACAAATTCAGAGTCAAACGGCGTCTATACAGAGGATGACAGATCAAGTTAGACAATTTAACAGATAACCTGAATCACATATCTCACGGAGCAGATTCAAATACTACTGAAGAAGCCTTCGAATATCCTGAGATTCATCATGACATCATAACAGAGGACGAGGCTGAGCAATATCAACAACCAGAGGTATCAGTTCAGGAGCCCGAACCGGCAAAGTCTCGATTTGATTTTTATTATTCCGACTCTGACGATGATGAAACTGAGCTGTTTGTACCAACTGCATCAATACTTGAGGATGCAATTCTGTATCCTCAAAATGAAGATCTTGGAGATTCCATTGCACAAATGTTTGAAGAAGATCTACCTGAGCCAATCATTTCACCCAAATCAGAGGATGAAGACCTAAAATCTGACACATCTTTTCATCCTCAGGTTGACAATTTTGAAGTATTTATTTCACAGATGACAGATGAAGAGCTGAATGTAGAAATTTTCAAATACATCTGTGAAGAAAAGGTGGAGCAAGAAGCAGAGCAAATGGAGGAGCAAATAACTAACCTTATTAAATATCCAGAGCATTCAGGAGAAACATCGCTGTATCGGGGAGTACAAATCAAAGATATCACCCAAAAGCTTGACAAAATGGAACTTCCATTCCAAGTCAAGCACCATACGAGACCTCCTGATTTTCTTTATTTCTTTGCAGGAACCACTGGAGCAACAAGGAGCAAAAAGGTGGCACAAGCACTAAATGAGACAAAAAAATTTCTGCTACTTTACCATTGGAAGAGACCCTTCAAAAGCAACGCTAATGGGATTGTCTTTAATCGGACATCCAAAACGACGCTAAAACCTCATTGACAGATAGATTTCAGTCACGTCTGGCTGAAGACGTAAAATTTAGCGCTAGCAGGGAGGCAACCCATGCAATTTGTTGTAATTTCTATTTTTATATTTTGTGTATACATGTTGTAGAGTTTTTAATTTTGTGTGTTATTTTTGTAGGGAAAAGCACAAACAGAGCATTTTAAGACAGAAGGAATGATGTTTGACAAAGATAAGAGATAATTCATTAGCAATGACTGAGTAAAGAATGGATTCTTGAGACGCATCCTAATGAATTTATACTAAGCGAGTGGTGTATTGCGTACACAATTCCATTGCCTTAATTATTGCTTTGATTTGCTTTTCTGTTGTAATTATCTTTATTTTCATAGACAGGATCCAGACTTTTTGACCTTTCACGATTTATTTTGTTGTTTAGCTAACAAACGTCCTCTGGTAGATACTAGTGCTATTATTACTCACTATTTTCAGGTACTATAAATTCAGCCCGTCATTGCACTTTTGAAGGCATCCAGAGTTGAGAAAGAAATACATACAAAAAAATTGAAGCCACTTCAAGAAGACGAGTTGAAAACATATGTGTGTTTTGCGGTAGTAGTGTTGGTGTTAAGCCACAATACGTAGAAGCAGCACAAGAATTGGGTTGAGTTTTAGCTGCAAGAAATATGCACTTAATATATGGCGGTGGCAATCTTGGACTTATGGGGATCGTTTCAAAGGTCGTACAGGAAGGAGGCAGTCACGTTTTGGGAATCATCCCAAAACCCTTGGCAGAAGCAAATCTTATTGGATCATCAAACAGAGATGAACTAATCGTGCCAGGTATGTCTGAACGATTGGTAGAAATGATTAACTGTGTTGATGCTTTTATTGGTTTGCCAGGTGGCTTGGGCACATTGGAGGAAAATTTTATAGTATTATCTTGGGCGAACCTGAACATACACCAGAAATCGCTTGGACTGTACAACGTTGATGAATTTTATGATTTTCTTTGTGTGTTTCTTGATGATGCCCGGAGAAATGGGTTCGTGTCAAAACCTATGAAAGAACTCCTCTTCACTGCCAGAACTGCTCCAGATCTAATAGACCAACTCTTAGCCTATGAACCACAAGTTGACCATATCATTTCAAAGATAAATTGGTTCGAGGACGATCGTGGTAAGAGGCGTCGGATTAATCTGGATCTTAACCTTTAATTTCGTGTAGAATTTCAGCTAACCAAGTACTATCTCCTAAACTCTTCTTCTATTGTTTAAGACATTGGGGACAATGTCTCATTTTGGTTTGGGGGAAGGAATTAGTTGATTAGTATCTTCTTTTTAGTCGTGGGTTGTTTTTATTTTTAGTTCAAAATTTTTCGAAAAATACAAAAAAATATTGAAATTTTTTCAAAAATTACAAAAATATTTTGCGTTTTTGTGTTTTTATTTTGACTAAAAAGGTGAAATTAGCAAGAGATAGCTGAGTAAGGAGTTTCCACTCCTGAGACGTATCTCAAACCTATTTCGGAACAAGTTAAATTTTTTTTTATTTCATTTTGAATTATTTAATTTGTGAATTCTCCATAAAACTGACTAAAATGGATATTCATATGCTCAGTTGGCAGGTATTATCAACATGCATAGAAACATACAGACATGAGTTAAAATTGAAAAGTTTGTAATATTCAGTGCTCTAGTTTAATTGGAGGAAGCATCTCAAAAAGCAATGGAGTAAAAAAAAAAAACGTCTGAGATCCGAGTTATTAAGTCTGTAAG